>QJSC01007474.1:2327568-2532781 GCA_003697955.1 Calidris pygmaea | reverse complement strand
GGGGCCGGGGCCGGGGGGCGGGGCCGGGGGGGCGGGGCCTGGGGGCGGGGCGGGAGGGGGAGCGGTGGAGTAGCTATAAAAAAAGGCTGTTTTGTTTTACCTGAAAAGTTACTGTTTTAAATGGGGGCGAGCAGAGGGTTTCAGGAGCGCTGCTGCTGGGAGGACAGGCTGAGAGAGTTGGGGTGGTTCGGCCCGGAGAAGAGAAGGCTCCGGGGAGACCTTAGAGCCCCTTCCAGTCCCTAAAGGGGATGGGGGGGGGACTCTTGATCTGGGAGGGGAGCCATAGGACGAGGGGGAACGGTTTTAACTGAAAGAGATTTAGATGAGATCTCAGGAAGAAATTCTTTGCTGTGAGGGTGGTGAGAGCCTGGCCCAGGTTGCCCAGAGAAGCTGTGGCTGCCCCATCCCTGGAGGCGTTCAAGGCCAGGTTGGATGGGGCTTGGAGCAACCTGGTCTGGTGGGAGGTGTCCCTGCCCAGGGTAAGGGGTAGGAACTGGATAATCTTTTAAGGTCCCTTCCGATCCAAACCATTCTATGGTTCTGGAGCACACCAAAAAATCCAAAGCCAACCAGCTGGAGTTCATGGTTTGCGTTGTGCATGTGCTGTTGCTTTTNGTTCAAGGCCAGGTTGGATGGGGCTTGGAGCAACCTGGTCTGGTGGGAGGTGTCCCTGCCCAGGGTAAGGGGTAGGAACTGGATAATCTTTTAAGGTCCCTTCCGATCCAAACCATTCTATGGTTCTGGAGCACACCAAAAAATCCAAAGCCAACCAGCTGGAGTTCATGGTTTGCGTTGTGCATGTGCTGTTGCTTTTTCTAAAGGTCTTTCTGTAGCTCTGATTGGAGGATTTGAACAGAAAGTGATAAAATTTAGTAAAATTACCAGTTTTAAAAACCAAAAGTGCAAAAAGTGGGGGAATGAGAGGGAAACACGGTTGCTGAGTGTTTTTTGTAGGAGGCTGAGAACTGCTCTCAGTTCCTCCCCCATGGTTTCCCATATTCAAAATTATTTTCTTTCCCTCCTGTTTCACGTTTGGTAGCTGAAAATGCAGTAATATGATTCATCCAGGCTATTGTACTAAGGTTGTCACCGACCACTTAATTGTAAAGGATTGTGGTTCTGTGCTGGAGCTGCTTGTTCTCAGCCTGAGTTTGCAGTTTGTTAATGTTGCAGGCAACATCTGCGAAGTTGCCTCCTTCCATGATGCTAATTCAGGTCTCGGATGTGATTGCATAAATAAGAAATACAGTAGTATAGCTGTTGCTTTTTTTCATTCTGTCATCCAAGTTCACTTTGTTTAGATTCATTTAAGAGCATGTGACACAGAAAGACAGATTCAAGAACGCAAAACTGTCGTTCTGTGGTTTTCAAGTAGAAGTGACCCTTAAAGTATGTGATGTACTATAATGGTTTCAGCTCCAGAAACACACGGGAATACTCTTTTGATTTTATGGTGTGCTGGGGTTGCTTCTGTATGTTAATCTGTAGTTATGCATGTGCTTTGACAGTTCAATTATATAAAAATTATTTTGTGTGTCTTATTAATGAGGCGCGCTTAAAAAGATCAAAGATGAAGTTTTAAAAATTAACCTTCGAAATTCGTACTTGAAATCCAGTGAAAAACATGTATGTGAACCAGACTGTAATTGACATATAGTCAATTACAAGACCTTAGTCAGCCTTTACTGTTTTATATTAGGATGCGAAACTAGTAACCTTTTAAAGTACTTTTCATTTGTGGTTGCAACCATATGAGTGAATTTACACATTAAATACTGAATGCCAGTGCAAAGAATGTATTTTGGTTCTTAAACTGTAGAAAGTGGGCAGTGCAAAACCTATTCATACGTAGAGCAAGGCTTACGGTTTTACTTTTCTTCCACCTCATGGTGTTTGATAATTTGTGGAGGCTTTTATAGCTCCTTTGTTAATCTGGAAAAGTTGTCTGAGCTAACTTTTGTGAGACCGTTTTTGCTTTGCTGGCCTGCAGAGGGTATTGCACACTTTCTATTCCTTGAGTGGTACCACAGTGGCTGCGCATCTTACCTCCCTGAAAATTTAAGACTATTGCCCTTTCCACCCCCCCTAACTATTTTGTGTTGCATATTGAGATGTACCCTCATATTGCAGAGATGCAAGTTAGCAGAACTACCATTACACAAGAGTAGCGTTAATGTATACAATCTCTGTAATGTTACCAATATCTCAGCTACCTCTGCAGAGAGGATTCGCACCTTTAACATAATTATTCACATATACAATTCCTATTCAGCAATATGGAGAATGCAGTGGAGGTGGCAAGTTTTTCAAAATCTAATTATTTGCTTCTACAGGTAAATAAATTAAGCTTGTGTTTAAAATGTTAGGGTTTTGCTTTGTTTGTTAGATCCTTTTTTTTCAGTTTGAGGTATTTCGAAGGATTTTTATGTACAAGTGACTGAACATTTTATACAAGCTGGGAGATTAATATGTCCTTTTCTCTCTATAGATTTGGTTTATACTTTGAGGGAAAGTCTGAAACCCCAGAAGAGTTACATCTTTTACTGTCAATCTTGTGGTGACATCATCGTAAAAGACCGGTGAGTACTGCAGTGCCTTGTATTTATAGCCAAAAATGCCATAGTGATTGCTATTCATGTTATTTGGCGTTCTTCGAGAGAAAGCTAAAAGGCATTTATTTTGAAACGGCGAGATGAGAACACTTTTGAAGCACTGCGGGTGACTAAAAGCAAATTTACCTGAAACAGTTATTCACCATTTATTCATTTACTTCTTGATTTCATTCTGGCTGGAAAGTAGAAGTACCGTACAAAGAGTGTTTGGTGCATTGCCCTGGAAGCTGGGAAATCTGGCTACTCTGCTATTCCTCGAGTGAGGCGTTTCCTTTTGTGGTTGGACTTCCCTACGTCTAAAATCTCTGCTTTGAGATCTATGGCTTTTTTTTTTTTTGTTTTTGTATGGCTTCAGAGATTAGGGTTGTGCTCTCTGAGCCTTCTCTGTTGCCCTCAAGGCTGACAGATGATCGGTCGTTAGGCTAACACCAGAATTAAGACCCCACCGTGGCAAGAGCTGTGGTTGTGTCTCCGGCGGTATGTGAGGCCGCAGAGAGTGAAGACAGTGATGGGTAGCGCCGAGAGTTACGGCAAAGCCGGGTGAGCGGATGAGTTATTCCAGCTTTCATCTGCAGGTGGGGCCAGTGCAGTTTCAAATGCATTGTCGAGCTAGAAAGAAGGAAGTCTTTTTATAGAAAAGATTTTGCTTTCACCCGCTCAACAGTAGAGAAGGCACAAGAAACTACAAAGGGAAGGGCGAGCATCTTCAGAAGAGAGTCGTCTGTGACCTGCAAGGAAGGGAGGGTGTCTAACAGTTGCCTCGGCAGCTGTGTGGTTATTTGCTGTAGCACCATAAGCAAAGTTGTATCTGCAAGTTTTAAGTAAAGAGTAGAATGAAGAAAGTTTATGTAAAGGTTTCAGAAGAAATGAGGGAACAAAAGGAAGGCATTCAAGGAATGTAGGCAGACAGCAGGAAGCACGGCTCTGAAACAGACAGTGCATGTATAAAACTGTTGGAGAGGTGCACACCTTTAAAGCCATTACCTGTTGTTTTGGTAAAGGGGCTGAATTTCTTCCCAGCGCAATAGTTTTCTAGAAAACACAGATTAAAGAAAGTGTAAATATGTGGACATTATCCATCAGTACTTCTACATTCTTAATAAAATCACATGTAGGGGGACCACAGAATGACTATAGGAACTGTAGGCAGGAAAGTACTGACCACTGACTCTTGATGACCAAACTGGTATTTATATAACCACATGTATATTTTCTAGCTTTAAGATCATTTTTTCACAACAGAAATCCATGGTTCCAAACCTTGGCTTCTAAAATCCTCTGGCACTGTGTGTAACTGAAGAAAGTCCGTTAAAAGAAAGCAAAGTCTGGTTTTGCCTGGAGCAGCCTGCTTGGTCCATACAGCTGTCCAGGAGAAAGGGATTTGGTTTGGTTTTTGTATGTGACTTCTAAAAGTTGAATCTGAATCTAAATTAAGATTGCGTTATGCTTTGGTTTTGATTTGGTTTTGTAAATTGAAGATGTACTGTGGTATTTTTATCAAGATTTCATCTTTTTCAAAATCTGGTATCTGACTTTGAGGGACTTCAAAGGACGTGTTCTCTCTTGCTGTGGTGGCGGTCTGTTTCTGTTGGTTTTATATCAACATTTGTTGCAAGGGAACTTTACAAGAAGTAATAATAAATATAATTGCAGAATGCCCATTGTGATATTTTTCATGACTGTGTAGAACTGTTTTATTTTTGCCATGTAATTCATTTCAAGAGAGGTTTATGCCAAGTTCTGCCTTACAAGCTTTGGAAGTTCACCCCTGGGAAATGCTTCATCACAAACTTGGCAGGAAACACTCAGCCATTGCTTTCTCAGAATTCATCCAAAGAAAGTGCCTTGGACAGAGAGTCAAACACTTTCTTTTGGAGAAAATACCGTACTTAATCCATTTTTTTCTAAGGAGTATAAGCTCTCTTTTAGTGTCTTAAAAAAGAATTTAATATATTGAAATATTTTTTTTTTTGTCCCTCTTAGGAAATTTCTCAGAGTTCTTCCTCTACCAAGTGAAAACTGGAGTGCTTTGGTTGAAGAGTGGTGTTGTCATCCTAACCCTTTTGCCAGAAGCACTTTGCACCCTCAGCATGATGACTGTTTTCTTGGAGACACTTTTTTTCTGCTGAATTCAGGAAATGAATCACACGTGCCTGAATCTCCCACGTGCTGCTCAGAGGCTGGAGACCGTGCTTCTCAGAGTGGCTCCAACTTGGTAAAGTATTTTGTTTTAGTAATTCTTAAGTAAATGTATTTGGACTTTTTTTCCTTGTAAAACACTTTTTTTTTTTTTTTTTGTCACTGGTTTATTTAACTTGCCTGTATTACAGAGCTGTTTTGAAGGTCATAGGGAGTTATTGACATTGAGCTTCACAGAAGCCAGAAAATATTCTGAGCTCTGATTTACATTTTCTAAAGCGTGCACCTTGGTCTTGATATCGACCTCGATATGTAGGAACAACTTCTTCCTATAAACTGAATTAGAAACTACTGAATTATGTAGTTCTAAACCCAAATATTCCCCACCTCCAAAAAATATCTTGAGAGAAGGACATCAGCATTTAATAAGATAATAACTTCAATGGGTTAGATGTTTGTCAAAGGGTAGTGGAGTGAAGAATGAGAAAACTAGAGTAACAGTGCTTTTTCTTCTGAACCTATAACTGAATATGTAACCATAAATATGATCAATGGAATCACAGAATTGTCAGGTGTGGTTTATTTATTTATTATCTTTAGAAAGACTTGGAAAAAATCAGAATGTGTTTTGGCTTCAGATGGGTCTGTTTTACACTTTTAGAATACAGTAAGGAAATTGAGTTTGTTTGGCTGGTCTCTGTCTAGTGAAGGAGACCTGCCACCTCAGGTTATAACTCTTTGATGTTAATGTTTCTGAGATGTTCCAGGAGGGGATTTATCTGTCAGCTGAATCTCTAGGAAGAGGACTATTCATCATCAAAATTTGTTGTTTTCCAGAAAAAAAAATAAAATTGTAGGGATACTGATGTTTAAATGGTGGGATAAAACCCATGAAGAAAGAAAATTCAGTGCTTTACTCATCTTGGAAGTCTAGCCCTTGTATAAAAATGTTCAAGTTAATAATCTTTTCTTCTACCAGAAGAACATCCAGGAACTTAGTTCACCGAAGCTTACGTTTCCTTACAGCCTCTTCTGGTAATCTGCTGCTTCTCTGTATTTGTGCTGAGAAAGGTGCTGAGAAAGGTTGTGCTGCAGATAACCACCTCTTCTTCCAGTACCACGTATTAAACCTCATTATTGAAATCCTTCTACTGTTATGGGAACCGTTGCTGCCTTGGCAACTTGTGTCTGCAGCAGCTGATGACTTGCTGTGTGCAGAGTCCCAACGTGAAACTTTTAATCAGTTGAGAAGTAACACCAGGGCCCTGATTCCTGTCTGCTGCTGCTGCTTATCATTAGGGATTTGTATCATCCCCAGTTAAATCATCGGGATTCTCACAGTTCAGCAGTTCCTGGTGCAGTGCATCCCGTCTGCTTCGGAAGCACTTCTGTCCCATGGTCCGTATCTGCAAGTCTTGCAGCTGTGGTCCCTTTGTGGCTCCATTATTCTTTGAAAAGCAGAATATGGGGAGGGGAGAATAAGAGCTGATACCCTGAAAGGATATCAGCGTGGGAGAAACAGATTAATGTGGATTAACTATGTGGCAATTGGAGTTATTTCTTCTAAGTATCCGTAAGAAGGAGGATGAGCAGAAGATTCTGAATTTCCCAGAGGACAATGCTTTCTGCCAGAGGTCCCCAAAATGAATTATCTCCTGTTTTAGAGATCTTAGAACAATGGGAACAAAGATGGGAAGAGGCAGGGTGCATGGAGTTTGAATTGCATCTGAAAGACAGGGGAGCAGTCTGCCCAACACACTTCTTCAATCAATCAAAGAGAATGTTTGCCAGAAAAGGGTTGGTTTTGAGGCAGAAACATGATGAAAGGATGTGGGACAAAGATGGTACTGAGATGTGGGTCAAACCAGGACACCAGCAGAAATTTTGAATGAGGGAGGAGGCTATTTTCTGTCAGAGGCGTACAATAGTAGTTTAGTGTGATGAATTTTCCTGTTTGCTTCCTGAAACTTGCATTGAAGTTGAGAATCCTTTTCTTGTTTGTGTCAAATCCCTCTTTTCACACTCACAATAAATTCTCATTTCTGTGTTTGCTTATTTCCAGCATCAGTTGGTTGCCAAGCAAATGAGCAAACTGTAAGATCCAGCAGAAACTGGACTAATAAGGAAAAAGCCCTCACACTGAAAGAGAATATTCTTCCATAATATGAGTAATAGAAAGTTACAGGCAAGATAGATTGCTATTGGCATAAATGTTCTCATTTCAGAGAATATTGTTACAGCCTGCCCCAGTATGAAAGTTCTTTTTTAATTGCATTGCAGTGCTTTGGAAAGTGTTTGCCTATGACCAAAATAGTAGCAGGAATGTACCAGAGATGCTTAAACAATCTTTTCCAGCCTCCAGTGGGACCAAGACAGCATCCGTCCATTGCAAACATATTTCTCACATCTATTAGTCTTCCACCATAACAGAGTTTTTTAAATGTCACATGGTCTTGCAGCATCCTAATAGCATCTCTTGGGGAAAATAGTTTCCCTGACACCGTATCAGGGATCCTTAGGAATAGAAACAGAAAATATTAGGCTGGTGATCCACCTCCATCTGCAGCTTGCCAGCAGCTGCAAGTTGTCAAATAGATATATTGATTTAATTAGTCTAGCTAAAACTGTTGCTTCTTCCGTTGAAGCACGATACAAGGAGTTAGCGGTGTTTTTTAGGTACCACACTGCACAATTCTCAGCTGGCACCTGTAACTGTAGCGGGAAAAAAACATTCAAGTTGTAGCTTTCAAGGAAGTACCGTCTATTATATGTTTGTGATGTGCAAAATTTGTACCGACCTCAAATACTGGTTTTCACAAAACCCTGTCTACTTATCCCTGCTCTTCACATGAAACAAGTAATTTTACTCTGTGTGTTGGAGAGGAGCCGCAAGGTAGGAATTGGGAAATGGGATAACTGCGTACATATGAACCATATGTTTTTTCTAATCTCTGTAAAAAGAGGGCTGTACTTCACACGTAGCTCTCTGAAACTTTAACAGAAGCTGTCGGGCTCTCCCTGGAGCTTTTAGTTTGGTTCCTGATTTGTGAGGAAGAAGCAGGACTTTGTGATCGTAAGTTCAGATTCCATGTGGGACGCTTTATGGAGCTAGAGTGGTCCTTTCTGTTCATTTTATTATTTGCATGGTACGGATCAGAGAGCTCTGTTAGGTCTTTCCAGCATCAAATCCATCAATTCTGCCTGAGGTACGGCTTTGAGAAAGACATCCAGGATTGATTTAATACTTCAAATGATGGAAGCTTTATCACATCCCTTGGTAAGCTGCTTCAGTGGTTATTCATCCTGACTCTGCTCTCTTGTTATTAAATTAAGCACACTAAGAATTGCAACTCTGTATCTCTTTTTATTTCGCAGATGTATTCATTTTCTAGAAATTATTTTTGTAGCAGTTTTCCAAACTGTTTTCCAAATTTTTAACATACTTTATAGATGCATTTCCGCAGTAATCATCTCACTAATTCTGAAGATGTTATATTTCTCTGTTTATCTGTGTCAGCTATTCAGTTATTCATGCATTCAGAGATCATATTTGCCCTTTCTTTTGCAGCATCTCAGTAACTCCGGTTTGGTTTGTGGCCATCATCTAAATTATTTTGATTTTTGCTGTCTTCCACTATATATTCCTTTAGTTTATCACTGGCTTTGTTGTTGTTGTTCTGAGTGTATGGTCTGGTATTTGGCTGTGTTTTGGTGATTGTGAGATTTAGATTGCGAGACTAAGCACAATCTACTTAATGATACAGCCCGGTGTGTATAACTCTTCTGTCTCCCTTGTTTACCACTTCCCTGTCACTGCAGCAGAGAGTGCTTACACTTTTCCATAGAGTAGCTGAAAAAATTGTCCCAAAGAGCCTATTTGACTTGTCTATAATTTCTTTGCTTCATGTAGTAGATTTTGTGTGGTGCTCTGATAGGCCACAGAGCACCACTTTTTGTTCTGGCCATCAGTCTGACAGAATTATCTCTCATCATACTTTGAAAATTGGCATGCTAAGGAATATGATGGTGATGAATAAAAGCTATGCTCCCCAAACTTACCACTCTCTACAACTCCCTGAAAGGAGGGTGTAGAGAGGCGAGGGTCGGTCTCTTCTCCCAAGTCACAGGCGATGGGACAAGAGGAAATGGCCTCAAGTTGCACCAGGGGAGGTTCAGATTGGATATTAGGAAAAATTTTGACACTGAAAGGGTTATTAAGCCTTGGAATGGGCTGCCCAGGGAAGGGGTTGAGGCACCATCCCTGGAGGTATTTAAAAGATGGGTTGACATAGTGCTTAGAGACATGGTTTAGTGATGGGTTCTATCAGAGTTGGGTTGATGGTTGGACTAGATGATCTTAAAGGTCCCTTCCAGCATAGACAATTCTATGATTCTGTCTTTTACAGTGGTTACAGAAAAAGATCCATGTGTGCTATACGTACTGGTTCCATCCCAGAGCTGTGCTGTGCGACACCCAGGGTAATAACCCCTCACAGAACCAGTTCTGGAGTTTAGACTTTGGATTAAAGTAGGAGTTGTGCTTAATTGTAGCTATATACTGACACTGATTTTAGATGTTAGCACTGGAATGAGTAGGGGTGTTACTAGATCACAAGCTCATGCAGAAAGGAGATCTTTTGCAGTGGCCAGTAATGGATGCATAAGAGTAAGACAAATACTGAGTGATGTTTTAGCCAGTGTAGAGACTTCTTGAACTAGATGTTTTTATCCATGTTTTTTGTTTTGAATAAGCCCTTGATAAACATTGGTTCTCCTGAATTTCTGAGGACTTTTTGAACCTCTGTATAGTTTTAATACCAAAAATACTTTCCTGTAGTGAATACCAAACTATATTATGCATTGTGTGATAAATACTTTCTTTTTCTTTGATACAAACCAGGTTATAATTTCATAGCATGAACTATGAGAGTAAATGTTTTTTTTTTTTCCTCTTCAGCTTTTCCTAAACATTTTTGATCTTACATATCTCAACGATAGCACTCAGTTTTCTATCTTTCATGCTTCTTCCCATTACTTGTGGTTTCTTGCCACATATGGAAACTGTTTTGCACCTCTGACAGTTCTTCTTCATCAATACCTTTTCTGTTTCTGCTTGAGTTGAGGGAGAGGGGTTGTTTAAGAACAGAATCCACGGCACTTTTCTGGAATATCATACTGTGTTTTGTTCTTCAGCTGTTTCTTAGTAGTTCAAACTACTCTGTGGACATTATCCGCTCTCTGCTGAGCATTGGACTGTCAGCAGTGGCTACAACTTTACCGAGTGATGGTAGTCACATTGCAGCATAATATTTTATGTATCTATTTTGGAAGACTTCTCGTGCATTGTTTTGCCCTTACCAGAATCAAATTTACCTTGTCATTTTGTCATCTAGTCACGCAATAGTACAAGATTTTCCTATCAGCTATTACAGGTTGTGCTGCGTGACCAGTATATATTGCCAGATTTTAAAACTAGTATGAAACTAGCAAGCAAATCGAAGTGTAGAAAGCTGAAATAGTGAATGCAAATCTGTGTGTATGTAAACATAAAGAGAACAGCAACAAGTACAAAGTTCACCATATTCTCTGGGGAGTGTGTTAAAATTATACATTCCTTTTTCAGAATAACTGAGTGACATTTAAATGACATTTCTTTGTCCTACAGAAATCAAAGGAAAATACCAGAGTAATTTGTAAGCGCTGCAAGACGATGCTGGGAGAAACAGTATCAGCAGGTATGGGATACACAAACCAAACTAGACTTCACTGCATTGAACACTGGAGGTTAAAAACTCTGGAGGAAAGGAGTTTAGCAGTAAGTTGCAGGGCTGATTCCTGTATATTTCTCTTTATTCCCTTCTGGAACAGATGTGGTTGTTGCTTCTACTGTTAGACCTTGAAAGTGACTTATGACAGGGATTTTCTTCGTCCTTGTTTCTGTTTCATGCGATGATGAGATTATTGGTTTAAAAGCTGTCATTATATTGAATCAGCAGGGTTTACCTGAAGTAATCTAAAGATGAGTCTCTGGTGGTTTTCAAAATGCAGTTATTGACAGGAGAGAAGCAACGATAAGACTGTTACTAGCAGGGTTCGGTCTTTCATGCTCCCTCTACTGCACTGCATCATTCAGTGTGAGAATGGCTAAGTTCAGAGATCTGGAGGATATAAAGACTTCTCCAAAAATGCAAAGCCTGTTTAAGAAATACATCATGAGGGACACAAGGCAGAAGGAGGTTCAAATTGACCCGTACAGTTGATCTGAACAGTACAGACTTTAATAAGACCAAATTTCAGGTGGGATGTTTGAAAGCCCACAGTGCAGATTGTAAGACTTTGGGAAAAGAGTGGTTGGGAAAGGACTTTACAAATCATGGTGAATAATGTATGTCTTAATCTAAGCCTTCAGACGGTTGTAGCAAGCAGCAGTTGATGGGATGACAGGGTATGGGAAAAGGCAAACACGATGTCAGTGTGCGGGGAGTTGGCCTGGACTCTGTCAATGGCTGAAGTTGGATAGCACGTCCATTGTTCTGATGGTGTTTTTTCAGTACTGTAGGAACTCTACAGGGTAGACAAAAAATCAAGGCAGATAAAACCCAACCAGAGGTGTGTGGTATAAGTGTAGATGGAACCATTGCTGTGAAAGGAGAGCAGAGAGCAGACTTGACTATCATGCTTTGGTGCTTCCTCGTGAGCAGATATCAGGACCTTGAAGATAAAGCTGGATTAGAGTGGTGTAGCTGTGGAGGACAGATTTGGCTTTGAAATTCCCCTGTCAGCTATTCCTTTCCCCAGCATTATCCCCATATGCTTGTATGCTTGGGATATCCCACCTTCTATCTCTCTGCAAGCAAAGATCTCCTTAATTTCCAATGCCCTTTCAGCAGTAGAACCAATTCTTTACTCAAGGAAACAGCTGGGGAGCTGGAGTGACTGAACTGGCTTCTTTTCCTCTGTCTCCCAGGACTAGGCATAGAGCGGAGCAAACTAAAATTAAACTAAGAGGTAAAATATAATTTCCTGGCAGGATAATTAAAAAAGTGTAGTATTTAGCTGGAGAAGGGTTGGGATTACCAAGCCTTTGGAATCTTTAAAACAGATTAAGTGTCTTTCTGAAACGCTTGCTTTCATCCACTTTTAGTGGTGCATGAGGACAGAGATCGGATGAGACAATCCCCTCCACCCTTAAGATTTATGGAACTGATGAATCTTTACTGTTGCTCACATGCTAAGGTTTAGTGGAATTAATTTATTACTCCGTATGCTTAACCAGTTCTTCTGGCCCTCTGATTAGGCTGTCTTTGTAGCATAGACCCAGAGCTTCAATATGATCATCTTTGACCTGACTTCACTGACGGGAATTAAATTCTATACTCAAAACATATCCATTTAGTGTGAAAGGCTGTCTTAGTGGGGCTTTTGGGGAACAGTTACGTTGAAACTGGGAATGTATGCAGTATTAGTGTTAAGTTACAGCAATTTTTGGAAAGAAGTTTTATTCTGCTCTTTGAGCAAAGAAGAAAATTATTCCCCTGTGTGTGCTGTTATTAAAACTGTCTCTTGTGATTCACTGCAGCATTACTGAGCAGCAGAGGGTACTAAAATACTTATGTAAGCTGTGCTGATCTCAGGGATTTAGGAAAGTTCTTTCAATTCATCTTTCAGGTTTGGCTTGAGCTCTTGCTTGCTTTGTTTCAAGATGATTGTTCCCGGCGTTAAACAAGGATCAATATGAATGACAAATTGCTGATCGTGTAATTAGCTCAGAGTAGTTTTCTTCTGTGTTTTCTGTTATTGGTTGCTTCTCCTCCCACAAAGCAAAGCAGAATTTGACCATCTGCTGCACCTCTTAATTGAATGCTGAGCAAAAGTTTAATTAGTATAGAGATACGGTGACTTACAGTCTACTCCTAACAAGTTGGTTATTCTGTTATATTTGAAAAATGTTTTTGTCATTTTAGGTATCATTAAATACTATGTTACCGAGGTGATTATTCGACCATCCGAGGAAAGTTTCAGCCCAACACCAAGGTAACAAATAAAAATAAATTACAAAATCATATAATTTGCTAAGGTTTATGTCTTAGAAAGGATGCTAGAAACTCACTAACATTTTAATTTCTTTAATAATTACATGTAGTAACAAACTGTGGTAAAATTGTACATAATCATTTACAAGCATTGTCAAAGTAATGGAATCTGAGTTCACTCGTATAATTTTGTTTGCTTATCTTTGTGTGTGTTTGTGTGTGACACAGGAGAAAGGCTGTGTGTAATTTGTTGCAGTGTCTCACTATTCAGGTGATATATTTGGGAGGTGAGGTCGGTCTCTTCTCCCAAGTCACAAGCGATGGGACAAGAGGAAATGGCCAAAAGTTGCACCAGGGGAGGTTCAGATTGGTTATTAGGAAAAATTTCTGTACTGAAAGTGTTGTCAAGCATTGGAACGGGCTGCCCAGGGAAGTGGTTGAGGCACCATCCCTGGAGGTATTCAAAAGACGGGTTGACATAGTGCTTAGAGACATGGTTTAGTGATGGTTTTTATCAGAGTTGGGTTGATGGTTGGACTAGATGATCTGAAAGGTCTCTTCCAACCGAGACAATTCTATGATTCTGTGATAAGCCAAAATACAATACTTATTTCTTTTGAACTATTTAAGTTTGCATGATGTCTGGAGACTAATCATGAAAATGGAAGGTTACATTTTGTAAAGTTAAATTAAGTAAAGCTTGAGATTTTAAATTGGAAGTGAGATTTTTGAATTTTCAGGTACTTCAGTTTGAATGTAAGACTAAGATGAAACAGAACTTGATCTAGCTGTCTTGTTTCACGTACTATGCGTTAGTTCTTTCCTTTTGTGAATTATATTTGAAATGTGCACCATTCTGAACTTTGTGTTCATATGTGTAAAATATAATAGGGAAAAGCTTTTATTCAGAACTTGACATTTGGTGTTGGTCAAAATAAAGGATGTGGAGCAATTTAAACTGCTGATCTATTTAAAAATGCCTGTTGCAGGAAATAGAAAATCCTGTGACTTTGAGGGAGAGAAAGATAAAGCCCAATTTCTCAATAAAAAGTGATTGTAGAATGTAGTGGAATTGACTGTCTGGAGATGCTCATATGCTCGTACTGCTTCAATATGGATGATTTTGCCCATGTAGGTGTTATGAAAACTTACAATACATGGTTAATCCTTAAACAGGTCTCAATTCCTACAGAGTGTGGTTGCTCAGTGTCTAGTGGAATTGTCCTCTGCTAAAAGCACCTTTAGATTCACCGTAAAAGGAGATGATGGAAAAATCTATATTCTGGTAAGTTGTTGGATTTTTTTTATCTTTGTCCTGCAAAAAAGGTTTAACCTATGAATCCTAGCTCCTAAAATGTATTATTCATGCTGTGCATGATTATATGTTTAAAGAAAATTAACAAATTCAAATTCTTGTGTTGAAGTAGTTCTGAAGAATTCTGTTCAAGTAGAAAATTTCCCTCTATTTTATAATCTAAGTAGATGTACATATAGAAATTTTCTCTATTAATACACTAATGACAGTACTACAAATGCACCACAAGTAGCACAGAAATAACAGTGTTTTGTATTCAGAAAATATGGAAAGCTTAGGTTTTGACTTCATAATATATATCTCATCTTCTTGCTCCAGTGCTTCTTATCTTTAATCACCAGAAGTTCATCAAATTGTACAGCATCTTTCACAAATATTGTCTGAAGTCAGCAGAGACTGCTAATGTAGTCAGTACATTGCACTGCAAAGTGAAGTGCAAACAAAAATAAAATTGCCTATTATACTTAATGTTCTAATGCTGTTAAACTTGGCTAAGCTTGATATTTAAATAGTGACAGCTAAATTCCTCAAATTTTTAAGATGGGTAGGAATTTGGATCTGGAATTATCTTAATTATATTCACTTGGTGTAACCAGGGGTGTTTTCTTTTATTCATGAACTAAATATAGGAACATAATTTGTAATTTTGCAGCTTGTAGGAGTAATTAATAGGCACAAATTAAAGAAATACCTGACAATTCCTGCATAAACTTACAGATGCACTTTGTTGAGGTAGACAATCTAATGAAATAAACTGTTTTATATATACCTTGTCCAAGTTCTACCATTTTCGAACATCCAGATTCTGAGGAAATTGTTTAACTGTTGCTTTTAAATAAATTTTAGTGCCATAACATAAATGAACAACTTCTTTGATGATAAAATAAGGTCTTATGAGCAGACCCATAATTATTACTATGTATAAAATAATTCAGGAGTCGTTAAAATATTTTTGTGATTTTTTTTTTTTTCTGTGTTGTTTATGTGTTTCCAAGTTACCTGATGCTCTGATGCTGAATTCTAGTAGTTTATATAGAATGAACTGGTGGTAGAATGAGTTACAGAGAATGGACTGAACTGGTAGAATGTTATTGTCAGATGCCACATACCAACACTTATGGCAGAAGGAGGTACTTTTCAGATTGGACCATGTCACAGATGAGATGGTTTGGTTGCCTTCTCTAAAGCAAGTTGCAGAAGGATTCTGAAAGGAGCAGACAGCTATTGCTGCGTTGTTCCCTAGACTAGTTTGAAGGATATTCATCTTCTGAAGAGCATCCCAAGAGGCTGCTTCACAGGGCAGTGTTAATGGTTTTGAAAGGAATGAACTCTGTTTAGTTAAAGCTCAGCGTGTTGGCGGCAGCCTGTGTGTACAGGACTCTTCTCTTTTTTTTCCCCTTTTTCTCTAACACCTTTTCAAAACTTGGTTTAAAGCACATGTGTAGTGGCTCTAGCTAATGAGGTATCTTTTGTAGTTTAGGCTATGAATGTGTACAGTGAGTTACCAGAGCAAAACTGATGAACAGCCACTTGCTAAGCCAAGTACAGTTGCTTGCCATCATTTATATGCATATGCTAAAGTGATTCTCCTCCTCCCATCCCCTCCCAAGACATCTGTATCAATATATCTCGTTCCTCCTTTATGGAGCTTCTCCTGTAATGTTCTGAGCCTTGGGCTCTGATAAATTGTGACTGTCACATTCAATTACGACATATACTGTGTGTCCTGTTAACGGTGGCTTTCTCCCTCCACGGGGGATATCATACGTCTGCTCCCTAACATCGTGTAACTTGCTTTACTTGAAGCTGATTAGGTCATGAGAAGCAAAAGATTACTCTCTAGTAAGCAGCACTGCATAAATCCTGTTTTCTATGATAAGTATTTCATATATAAACACTTCATATAGGCTCAGGACTTGTAAAAATTGATTTTCATTGGTAACTCGGATCACTTCACTACCGCAGGCCGTGAATAAAGGAAAAGCCTGACTTTTGTGTACTTAGCATGAAATCCCTGAATCCAAGTTGGAATGATGCTGCACAATGACACAAAGATCAAGTAAGATCATAACGTGTTGCAGAAAGTTCATATTTCTCAAAAGTCTCCCCAGGAAATATCCCATGAATTGCTGTGAGCAACTCATGCTGAAGAATGCCAGTCCCATTTTCAAATTTTATAAAGATTTATTTTCCAAGTAAGGGCTTGTTACAGCCATTTGTAAATCCCAGACTTCCTTTTAGACTACTTTAATTGCTGTCTTTTTCCTTGCATGTCTTCGCTCCATCCAGCCATAACTATCATGCTTTTTCTAAAAATCCTGATTTTTGGCACTTCCCGTGGGTAGTCTTTCAGTTCCCTGTCTTTAGCCCTCAGTAATTCAACACCTTATGCTCAACTAATTCCTAAAAAACTATGAAACTAGAGAAATAATCCATTTGGTACTGAAACAGACGACTTAGGACTGTTTTTTTTTTTTTTGTTACTATCAAAGGGAATGTGCTGTAGCCACAAAAAGAGGCAGCTTCACAGAAATAATGGTCTTAAGTGTCTGTGATAGATCAGGCATCAGTATATTGTATTAACCCATTTTTCTCCACTAGAGGCTGTGTGTGCAGACTGCACTGAATAATAGAATGTCGATTTATGTCCGTTAACGCTTGATAAGAAACTTTGTAAGAATGTGGCTTTAGGATCAAAGGAAAGCAAAAAATTGAAATTGATGTAATCTACGGTAAAAGAAATTATTTCTTCATTTATAGATCTGGCTTCTAAATTCTGACACATTGCTCGTGGAGTCTTTAGGAAGTTCCTCCTCCCACAGTGTTTTCACACTGTTTGGAGATATTTTCCTGCCTAGCTCTGGACCAGTGGGGACCTGGGATGCTGTCAAAGTCCTTTATCAGCCATGCATTAAAAGCAGGAATAAGGAGTAAGTATCGCCTTTTCTAGGTTCTGATTGTTGATTTGTTTTACTTTTCAGGGCAGCAATATTTCTTTGAGGTTCTTCGGATGGTCTGTTAATGTTAGAAGTGTATCTCTTTGAAATTGCATACAATTTTTTTTTTTCTTTTAATTTTTAGTAAAATGCCAGAGGAATAGTATTTGGTTTCAGTTACAGCCAGAGAGAATCTGATGGTTAAATTTTTGCACTGTAACGTTAAAATGTAGACCAAAGAGTTATGTTGTTCCTAGAGGCACGTGTAGATACCTTAGGTATATGGTACAGATAGAAGTTGTCTCCCTTATACAGCAGAGTAATGTGCTTTTTCATGTATCCATTTTTTACCTGTGTCAACTCACTCTGCACTTCTAGAGCTTGCTCGTTTTTCTGGCTCTGTTGGAAGGAGGTGGAACCCTGAATCCCAGAGAGGTCTCTGAACGTGCTGCTCTGCAGCCGTAGCTCCAGGTGCTGTGATTCAGGGAGGAGGAAAAATTGTGGGGAGATAAGGGGATGGACTGACACCCGAATGATGCTTAAGTTTAGCCAGACCTCCCTCTTCGTCTTCAATTTCTGTGTTTTGTGTGAAAATCTGATCTCAGCTCTCAAGTTACTTATGGCAGTAACCCTCTGTGCACTCCCACTGTCCAGGAGTTGGATCTCTTTGGTACAGCTGGAACCAAGAGGCTAGAGGTGGGTAGTTACTAGTTTAGCAAATCATACCTACCTGTTCCAGCTTCAGTCTTGACCTTTTTCTGCCTTAAAATTGTGCTTTGTTTTGCAAGAGATAGAGCTCTTCACGGGACTGGAATTTGTCTGCTTAAGCCAAGTTATCTCAGCACTAGAGGTGTTGTCTGATGGGTCGCAATAATTAACATAACAATCATCTCTGTATACACAGACAATGCATCTAACAGTGTCCCTGTTAAAAGATCCTTGTGCGTGTAGCCTAGCAGAATAATATGAATAATGCTATATCAGTATAGCATACTCTCAGCGTATGGCACATTCTCAAAAGAAAAATCCTTTTTAGATATGATTCAGAAGTTCATTAAGTTATCAAATTAGTCTCTGTGTGAAACTTGCTTCCAGCCCAGCGGTGGTGGAGAATGGCTGGAGAGCAGCCCTGAGGAGAAGGACTTAGGAGTGCTTATGGACGAGAAGCTCACCATGAGCCGGCAGTGCGCACTGGCAGCCCAGAGAGCCAACCGTGTCCTGGGCTGCATCAGGAGAAGTGTGGCCAGCAGGTCCCGGGAGGTGATTCTGCCCCTCTACTCTGCACTCGTGAGACCCCACCTGGAGTACTGTGTCCAGCTTTGGAGTCCTCAACACAGAAAGGACATGGACCGGCTGGAACAGGTGCAGCGGNGGTGGTGAGACACTGGAACAGGTTGCCCAGGGAGGTTGTGGATGCCCCATCCCTGGAAGTGTTCAAGGCCAGGTTGGATGGGGCCTTGAGCAACCTGATCTAGTGGGAGGTGTCCCTGCCCATGGCAGGGGGGTTGGAACTAGATGATCTTTGAGGTCCCTTCCAACCCTAACCATTCTATGATTCTATGATTCTATGATTATTTCCAAAAGGAGTAGGGCCCTGAGAGAAGGGGAAAGAAGAGGTGAGGAAGGTGGTTGAGTACCTTATAAATGTTCTTCCTGGACATGTCCAAGACTATTGGAGCCCTCACAAAGGAAACATTTGATTTCAGCGAGCTTTGAAGTATATATTATGAAAAACGTACGCTGCCTAACATGTTAAAGCCTTTATCTGTTGGAGAGCAAAGATAAGAGGATATTGATTGAGCAGAGACTCCAGTGTTTGCAGCTGATGGACTATGATTTTAGCATAATTTTCTGCTTTTGTTTCAGTAGCAATAGAAAAGAAAGCATTGGTTTTGTATAGGTCAGACTTAAATAGTGGTTTGGTTTTATTGTTTTTCCTTTAAACTCCTGGAAACGAGGTGACAGATTTAAAGAGGTATGAGTGTATTTAAAATTTAGAAGACATTCCCTCCTGACTCAGTCAGTACACAACCAATATATAGCCCAAGACCTCATAAAAATACAACAGAAATGTTGTCTCCCACAGACAAACAAACATGTGCCTACAAATTTAAATATTTTCATAGGAGAAATATACACCTTACAAGAATATGTGATTCATCATAGTGTTTATTCTGAATGTCGCCAAATGTATCCTTTTTCTTTTTCAAACAGATCCACTATTGAATAGCTGAAATAAACTCTGACATAGGGAGAGAATGTGAATTTGTAATATTTAGAGAAAAGGTCGTGCTGCATTGTTAATGTTATTCAGGTAAGAGAAAAAAAATACCTTTATTAATGTGTTAGCTTCAGAACTTGGCACTGGAAAACCTCTGTGATCTAAATGATATTTAGTGATCCAAAATACATCTTGAAGTATTATCATTTAAACTGCTTATTGTTAGAAAGCCAGATACTGCAAGAAGCACTACCTGCTCTAAAATGAAAGACACTTCACTTACCACTCTTTAAGTCTTACAGAAGTGTGACTTCCAGCTTTGCTTTTCAAGTTTCAGTTCTTTATCACCAAGAAGATTTAATTACCTTAACACACATTCAGTCATACTTTGACATGTTATTGAGATAAAAGTCAGATCTACTTAATCACTTACCTGGCATTCATAAATGCTTTTCCTGAGTGGGGTTCTCAGCAGCAGAATTTTACTGTGAGATTATATTCAGTTTTTTCCTTTTCCCCAGACAGACTTGTTACAAATCACGTGTTTCTGAAGATGACTTTGTATTTATCTGTGGGATTCTGCAGTGAGGAGAAGGCACAACTGAGGTTTTAATTCTCTTCTGACAGTAATTGACATTTTCCCTGTGCAGTCCCTGGACAAATGCACAGAAGAGAAGAATTCTTTTTCAGGTTCAGAAACCAAAGTAACTGTTGGTTTAGTATTGTTTTCCCATTTTCATATTTCTAGTAAAGAATGGTAGAAAGTACATTAGCACTTCAGTCTGTTTCCACTACCTTGTTGATCAGTTGGCTTGAAGTACAGTCTGGATGTGTGCAGTGAGTCTGAAGTCTTTCTGTATTGGACAGGAATGTAAACAGAGAGGAAGCAAAAATATCAAAACCAGTGCAACTGATTGAATGCAACGTGTTTGCATTTAGATCTCAAATATTATATTTCAAGAGTTCTGAACAAAGTGCCTGATTTCTTGAAAGTGCAAGTTCCAAATGTTCTAGATGCCCACGTTCTGATAATAATGAAAATACTGACCTTGCTTCTTTCTGTACCCATGCCTGCCCTTGAAATCATCCAGAGGTTTCAGAGCCCGTGGTCTGCTCCCTGTGAAAGGGGGGAGTAATCAAGGATACCTCCTGTGTCAGAAGCAGGCAGCAGGAGGTCTGCTCATGACCTGGACTCAGATGATCTCCAGAGGTCCCTTCCAACCCCATGTCATTCTGTGATTACACAAGTTCTGGGTGGGTCTGTCTACAGTTAGGTTTCCAGCTTTTATGAGTAATCCTTCTATAACAAATTAGTTGATATTGTTTGCTGTCATTTCTTATTGTCACCTACGGAAACAGCATGGTAGGAGTGTAGCTGAGTCCCATTAGAGAAGGCCACCTCATGCATTTTTTGCTCTGTTCTTACTTAGATATTTATTGGTGATGTGTATGTGATTATGTTGGTTCCCTCCGCTTTTCTCTCAGCAAGGCTCCTTTTCTCCACCTACAAAGCTGCTGTGCAGGCAGAAGAGGTCTACTTTTCGAGTAACAGGCTCTTGGCAAATAACACCTTATGCAAACAACCTTGACTGCTGGGAGTCATAATGGTAAATGCTGCTGAGGTGAAAGCATTGTAAAAATGTATGAAGAAAATTGAAAATATGGTTACATGGCAATTCGACCATAACTTGATCTCAGAAAATATATGTGAAAGTAGAGTTAGAGGTAAATTACACTTTTCCCTTTACAGTAATGTCCTAGGCAAAGCTTTGTCAAAAAGTCCTTGATAGCTTTTTATTTCTCATACCCATCCAGAGTCTCTCTGAATAGTTTACAGCTTTTGCAGAAGCCTTCTCCTGTGTAAGAATCTGCTGCTTATCATTTGAGAATTGAAAAAATGACTTCCAGAAATTGTTCATTTTATTAGCTTTGGAGGGACAGAATAAGCTAGAAAATTGAGTTTGTGGCTGCAAACCTGGAAGTTTTGAGTCTCAGTGCTTTTATTACATTCTATGTATAGTGAGCTGTTTATGAAGCTGTTACTGATGTGTTCCAGAATGTTGTTTATTTGTCCCAAGAATGGTTTTCATTCTGTGTATGACTCTAGAGTAATTCACCTCTCATAAAAGCACTGAACTGTGTCCTATTTCACTGATATTTTTTTTTTTGTATGTCTGAAACAGAAAGCCTTTTCCTGAGTGTTTCAGTAACTCTTGCCCGTAGAAGTCACACGGGAGCGCACAGACCAAGAGTTGATCTAGTGAGGAGTGACCAATGTTTCACTGTCCTGTGCTCCCTCTAAGGTGATTTCTGTAGTATAATAAACTTCTAGTGCTATATCTGGAATGATTATATGAGTGGGTGTGATTGTAAACGGAGTGTGAAGAATCTGTTTTGTTTCAGCTAAATTTTTTTCTGTTCCCTTCTTGAATTCTTTCATGGTATGAAGTTAAGAGAACTGACACCACAGGTGAGGTGGGTTGCGTTAAAAGAGCTGACTGAGCAGTCGGGCAAAGCTTTTGAAAGACTCAGTCTGATAACAGTCAGAGTTTTGGGACAGGAGGGGAAAAAAGTACTTTTCATGGTTTGATAGACATGTGGAAGCTGGAGACCTCCTGAACTTTGAATGCTTGGGCTGAAGCTTGGAGGAAGAGATGAAAGCTCCATCTGAGAACTATTATTTTTAGCTAGAGATCATTCTCCAGAAGAAAGCACTGTTCTGCAGTACTGGTAACATCCTTTCCCACCTCTAGGAAAAGATGTATGCAACTTTTAAGTGCAACATTCAGGAGAAATATCCCGACTTTCTTGTTTATTGAAACCAGGCCTGCCATGCACAGTATCCTTTTGTGGTTGTTACTTAAGAACTTCATTCTTGTTCCTAAATACAGGTCTATTATAGCTTTCCAGCTCTTGGGAGCTGTAATATTTTTGGTATCTAATCTTTCCGATTTTAAATAGTCTTAGAAGTATTAACTGAAGTAGAGAAGAATGTTGGAATAAACCTTTTTCCTACCAAATAAGGTCTCTTGTATTTTGCTCAAAAATTCTGCTGGAGTTATCATTCCAACTGAGCTTGTTGCTTAGATTGCCTTTTTTGCTCATCTTTTGAAGTGTGGCATTGAAGTCAGAAGAGGTAGGGTTCTGACTGGTTTTGTGGGTGTTTTTTAACTGGATTTGAATCCCAAATTCTTCCTGTGTAGTGTGAAAGATGCTGATGTGTCACTACTCATCCTGCAGGGTGCTGCTGTTGTACTCTGCAATAGAGGTGTCAAATACTATAATAATTAAGTACACAGTAATTGGCAATATAAAAATAAGAAATTGACTGTAAGTACTATTGCATGGCTACTTCTTACGTACTGGTTTTCTAGAAAAAATAGATAAATATGCTATTAAGATCTCCTAAAACATTTAAAATGCTTTTGAATCAGGATTTGGGATTCTGTAGTATGGTAGAACAAAAAATGCAATTCAGGCTTGTATGTTTTTTTCCATATTGTTCTTCATATTTATTTGTGAAACACTGTAATCTGGGTAAGCACAATTTTGGTGGTTCTCATGTCTCTCTGAGAGAGACATGAGCATACTGCTGTAGCTCAGCTCTTTTGGGAATCTCGGGATTGGCAATGAGAGAGATGTCAAATTGAATGGGAAAAAATTGTGAATTAAAAGCAGCAAGACTATCCAAAACTAATTTAAAGTGTATAGGCTAAAACAACTGCATTGCCAGGTAGTTAATTCCACTTTTATAGGATCATAAGAATGCAAGAAATGCCAAACTTTACACTGTGGTTGCGGCATGCAGTGTTCTTGCTGATTACATTTAGAAGCTAGATTTCCTGGCTGGTTTGCTGGAGGGACAGCAACGTCACATCTATTCAAGTCTTACTTGACATGTACATATCTCTAGTGTATTCATTTTGCTTTTCTTGTAACACTGCTTTTTTGAAAGCCAGGTAGTCTAGATGTGACAGTGATGATCCGTTGAGGATAATTTTGTAATCGTAGGTCAAATTATAGCAGCTTTCCACTTAGAGACTTACAGTTTGTTTCTCATAGACTTATAAAGACTGATGGGTTCACTTGGGAACTCAACGTACTCCACTCCTATAATGCTTTTTAAATGAGAGGATCCATTTGAGCAGGCAGGAATCCCATAATGAGCCAGGAGTTAAAAAAAAAACAACTTATAAAAGCCTGTTGGACAGACTGCTGACAAGAACTTCTTAAACCTCAAAACTTGATTTACTGAATTGTAGGATCTTGGGCTGTTTTAAATTAATTAGCATTTGTTGTTTCTATTGTATTTCTCCATGACAGGCTGTGGATACTAACAATACTTAGATTAACAACATGATTTAGGCTGCTAATTTTACTTGCAATACTTTTTAAATCAGTAAGGCTTAAAGCAAATTGGGAGCATATGACTTGAGACCAAAGATGGCTAATTTGTGAAGTTGTTCAGGATATTTCCATTTGTGTGTGGCAACAATAAGATATTGCTGTTCATTGCTTATTTTGAACGCTGTTTTGAAGCATCGAGGATAAACAGAAGAAGCAATTCTCGTGCTGGCTCCTCTGAATACTGGCCTTAAGCTATAAATGAAATAATTTGTATAACTAATAGGCATAATAAGTGACGCCTATGTAGGTATGAATGTTTGAGGCAGAAGAGGAGGAGATCTGACTGGAAAGGTGAAAGGGAATAAAATTGCTGCAGAGTTTTAGGATTTCAGTCAAATGGTTGCTGAAGGTAGGACTATTAGGTCTATTCAGAAGTGAGCTTTTTGGATTGACATTGCCATTTTCCCTCTGTGTATGGTTGAGCAATATAATGTTCAATAAAATAGCCATTTTTGTTCAAAGTTGATACTTTGTGATGGAGACAATTCTATGGCCTACAGGGAACACTGCTGAAGTGTTTCTAAGTATGTTGTACACTAAATTTTTTTCCAGATTTTAAACTTCCTCCAGAAGTTGAGGAATATTTTTATTTGGGAAAAAAAACCAAAAAAGAAGGAATCCAGCATGATTTTGACAGGCTGGAAGTAATGCTGGTAGTGCAAAGAATCATCTTCTGAAAAAGGCACTTAAAGGGGCTCTAAGAAGAACCATCACATATTTAATGATTTAGTGCATTTTGAATCTAATATTGTTACCAAATGTGAACTTTACTGGTTGTACTCATACCTAAAAAAATTGTGTGTCGATATTCTCTGCTTCCTGTTTGCAGCTGCATATTGTTGCTGCAAACTGCTCTTCAGCTGTTGTATTTCAAACAGAAGTGGCTGCATGTCACTAATATTATTAAGGCCTCTAATTTTGCAAGCGTGTCACGATGATAAGAAAGAAAAGCTCTTGTCTGAATTGAGAGATTTTACTGAACACTATATATTGCTTTTCTGAAACTGATGAAACTGTGCCTGGCTACTGCAAGAAGAAATCAGTTGCTGAGAAAAGCTGCTTTTTGCCCCCCAACACAGCAATTCTGCAGACGCTTTTAGCACCTCTGCAGCTCTTCTTTACACGTAGGACCATTGAATTTAACACAATTGTCCAGTTGAGTCTCTTGCATCACCAATTATGTCTGATGCAAGTCTAACTCAGCAAATTGCTTCAAGAGCATAGCGTAGCAGTGGGTACCAGGTAACTGTAATGTTCATTGATTGCCTTCAGCAGAAATTGGAGAGAAAATACAGATGTGGCTGATTGTGAAAAAGTATAGACCGGAGATTGGAAGCTTTCTAATATCAGAGCAGCGAGGTTCCTGCAGAGCCTTCTAGGAATAATGTTGTCAAGAAACAGAATTGCTTTTAAAATGAAGCATG
Organism: Calidris pygmaea; assembly: GCA_003697955.1. Lineage (NCBI taxonomy): Eukaryota > Metazoa > Chordata > Aves > Charadriiformes > Scolopacidae > Calidris > Calidris pygmaea. The sequence continues at coordinate 2,507,694 of QJSC01007474.1, read as the reverse complement.
ATAACATTACAAAAAGGGATGCTTCAACACAGTGCCTGTTCTTGCAGAGAGATGAGCTTTTTGGCTGGGAGATACCCCCTTCTTCAGTTTCCCAACTCTATCACTGACCTGCCAAAAGACTTCCAAGTTCGCCTTCCCCATATCTCTTTTGCTCTCTGGAACCTCTTCAGTGATGAGTTTGCATCTGCATGGAGGGCCACACCGGTACCTATGGTCTTGATTGGGCTGCTCTGCAACAATTCAGTAATTATTGTGTCGCGTTGTTTCTGTACCTATGGTGTGTTCTGCATCTAGTACTTTATCTGCAGCTGTCTTTCAGCTGTTGCATCTCCTGTTTAGATGAGGTCATCTACTCAAGGGCTTCTCTTCTCACTGAGCTGGTGTCTGTGACTCACTCTTTCCATCCCTACTTTGTTTCCTTCCGTCAAAGCTCCATTTTGGTCTGTCTGTAATATCAACTCCTGCACCAGCATTGACTTAACTTGGCTAAACCTGGGTCTAACCTTCCATCTAAATCCCCTCTCTCTTCCTTTTTTTTTTTTTGTGTGTGTCTTCTGCTCTCGCTTATGTCCAGAACTCAGCTGCCAGGCTGTGGCAGCACTGCAGGATTCTGGACACCTCTGTAAGTTCTGCAGAAGGTTCCAGCAACATAAGCATGGATTATACACGCACTGTTAAATCTCTGCCATAACGGGAAGGGAAAGCTCTAGAATGATTGGGAATTCGCTTTGAGGAGACGAGGTATTAAAAGTAGGGACAGTTTTGTGAAGGATGGAGGAGTCATTTCTGGAAGAGCATATCCATGAACAGAGGAAACCTGACAGACGTGGGAGGACACATAGAATTATAGAATGGTTAGAGTTGGAAGGGACCTTAAAGATCCCTTAGTGCTTCTTCCCTCTGAGCATCTTCATGGCCTTCTGTGGACCTGTTCCAACCTACTGGCTGAGGACAGGGAAAAGGGGCGAGTGGAAAGTTGATCCTTCCAGACTGGCAATTAGTCTGCTCTGAGCTTTCAAAGTGGACTGTGGGATGTAGTAAAATCAGGTAGTTTGGTCATTTGTGACCTATGTCGGCCGTGTTGCTATGCCGGTTTATGTTTTTGATTGAACATTAAGGTTATTTTTAGGAAACGAAGCTGTGTTCTTGACTGCTGGGTTTATTTGTTTGTTTAGGATTTAATTGCTTGTTAAATTTGACTTGTAGCCACACCTGATGTTTTACTGTCAGTGTTGTGTCATACCTGCATAGAGTGAGCATCTGTACAAATTTTGCCACAGTCGCATCAGTGAAGAGGAAAATGATGGGAAATATAAACTGTTCCAGGAAAATTAGGGTTTCAGAGGGAAAGGGAATATATGGCCTATGTGAAGTTCTAATTTTAGTAATTAGGCTTTTGTTTGGCAACAGTTTGGTTTGAATGAGTGGAAGTAATAAATTTTGCTGTCAGCAAATTCTTAGGATCAGCCAATTCTGTGATTTGTGGTGTTCCTTACTTTGCTGCAGGTTCCTGTAATTACCTCTTGAAATACTGAATTTCCTTCTCTTCTGAAGTCAGTACATCAGAAAAAAAAAAAAAAAGCAGCAAGCTGAGAGCTTTTTGTGAACAGTGATTACAGCTTTTATTTGTGCAGCAGGATAAGTTCTCCCTTTGGATTCAGGCATAATGTTCTGGAGTGCCTGGTATTTGTGAATGCTTCTATATGGAATATCAACAGCACTGTGGAAGTGATTTAGTTTTACCCAAAGGTTTAAAAATCAGAGGCCAGAAAACATTTTCATCTTTATATTGTTCTGAAAATCCATTTCAACTTCAGAAATGGCCTCCTGCTTGGTGTAATGGGTTTTAAAAAGGAAATTAAGGTTTATGGAGCATATGCAAATCTTCATGTGGCACAGCTGGTAGGAATAACCTGCACGAGAACATCCAGGGAAGTGCTTTATGCTGTGGCCAGGGAACCCGGGGCTTTAGCTGAAGGGCAAGAGCAGTGCTGTGCCATCACTGGATCACTCAACTTCAATTTCATTTGATTTCTTTTTTAAACAATTTTTATTCACCGCTTGCCTGGTTGATTATGCTGAGGAAATAAGTGTTACAATTAGTTGTTAGTCCAGGCCCTGAATGCATGCCTGTTTCAATACTGTTAGGACAGGGGATCAGAGACACCATCCCCCAGTATTAGGTGCGGGTGCTGAGGCTGCTGGTTGATCTGACGGTGGTGGGGATGAACAGTGGGGAGGTAGGCAGTTGGAGAGACCTGGTGGGAAGATCAACCAGACCAGGTTGCTCAAAACCCCATCCAGCCTGGTCTTGAACACTTCCAGAGATGGGACAGCCACAGCTTCTCTGGACAACCTGTTCCAGGGTCTCACCACCCTCACAGGAAAGAATTTCTTCCTAATATCTAATCTAAATCTCCCCTCTTTCAGTTTAAAACTGTTACCCCTCGTCCTATGGCTCCACTGCCTGATCAAGAGTCCTTCGGCATCTCTCCTGGAGCCTCTTTAGGGACTGGAAGGGGCTCTAAGGTGTTCCTGGAGCCTTCTGTTCTCCAGGCTGAACACCCCCAACTCTCAGCCTGTCCTCACAGCAGAGGTGCTCCAGCCCTCTGAGCATCAGCTATGTGATTAGGGGCGATGTTTTCTACATAGTGCCTAATGGTGTGCTTGCTTGCTTTGTGGTTAGAGCCTTAACTGGGGACTGTGGTGTGACCACTAGTAACAAGGGAAGGGGACACCACGTTGCTTACTGGGTTTGCTGCCTGCCCATGGGGCAGACCACCTCCCCGCTGCTCTAGAGGAGGAACTTGGTCAGATTGTCTCTTTTAAGCCAAATTTGCTTTTCTGTCAGGGTCTTAGCTGAGGTTACTGTACCAGCTGCTCGCCTTGCTTTTGCAGCACAGGCATCTGAGCCACTTGACAGTCAAGTCCTCAACCGCTGCGGTTTAGAGCATATGGTTGAAGGTAAATTGCTGCCAATTTTGGATTGCTTAAAGACACCGCACGGTGAACTGTGACAGTTTAGGAAATGAGTGATGAGCAGTTCAGATGTCCAGGCAGGGTCAACAGCTGGGACCAGTATCTTCATCAGCTCTCTCATCCCTGCTCATCAATCAGATCCCTGAGTACCTAAAAGCGAGCGATGCGAGTACCTCCTGGTGTGCTCACAGTGCACAGAACCAACAGGTCACACCAGCTTTACAGCATTTAAGCATCAGTTCTGCATGTCTTCTGTTTTCAGCTGAAAGTACTACTTTTTTTAAAAAAAAAGTAATCATTGCTTAATAAACCTATTCTGATTTATCATTATTGCATCTATAAATCAATTTCTAATGGCTAGACACATACATTTCAACAGTCCCTTCCCTAAGGCCACATTAGTCAGCATGAGCTCTGACTGATACAGACAATATATTTTTTTTTCCAAACTCATAAGGAAGTGCAAAAACTTTTATGATGTTGCTTTAACAAGGCCCACTGGGATTTGGGATTATTTATTTAAGCCCTTATTAAAGGCAAAAACTCTTCTATGTTTAGCCATGTGGAGCAAAGCTGCTCTTCAGACAGTCCAGCACATTTTAAAAATGAAGGGAATTTGATAAACATAGAACTGAAATAGAGAGAAATATGAAGGGTCTTTCCTCTGTATCTCTTTACCCCCAGAGCGAAAGTTACTATTAATCACTAATGTAAAAGGAAAAATGAAGTGACAGCACCTCTGGAATTTTAAGGTCATTTCCACCAGCAGTGGAAAACTTTTATCATTGTTAGAAGGAAACTACTTGTGACACCAAATTAAAAAACAAGTTGAAAAAGATCCTCATTCCCTAGCAGGAGAATTAATTCTCCTGTACAATTGATCTGATTTCTTAACCTCATTCTTCAGCACCCAAGTCTCTATTCTTTGTCTGTAAGGTAATTTTTGCTCATCTGTCCCTCTCTTGGGACCTCACTTTACCATCCCCCTACTGCTTTCTCCTAAGAAGCTCTAGAAGGAAAATTAAATGGAAAGTATTTCATGAGATACTTTATGTTCAACTCCCTCGTGCCTTCTTTCAGTAATTAGGAAATGCAAGTGTTTCTAAGGGCTTGGAAATGAAAAATCTAATGTAAAATCAGACCATTTAATTAAATTATAAAAATTGAACCTGATATTTTTAGGAAAAGTATTTTACAATTAAATGCCTTTTCAAATGAGATGGGTCTTCTCTTGGATATCTCTCAGATACTGAACGTAGCATTTGCACGTAGGGAAACTTCCTGTTGAGGTAAAGGGCCCTTGTGTTTGTGATAGGATATTTGTCACCGTGTGTTTTATGTTCTGCAATATAATATCTCATTTTGATGATTTTTAAATTAAGGTTAGAGTTTCATGAAGAGTTGTAAAGGCACCGAAGGACAGTAGTGCTATTGATAGAATCAGAGAATTGTCTAGGCTGGAAGGGACCTTTAAGATTATCTAGTCCCACCATCAAGATAATTCTGATTAAATAAAAACACTCAAGCATAATTTTGGTGATAAATGGTCTGAATGATGCTTTTCCCACCATTTCTGTAAAACAGTTGGCTATATAGAGGAGAACATCTTTGCTAATGCCCCTGATGAGAAACACCCATAGGTTGAAAACAACAGTTACAAGAAGAGTCTGCTGAGGAAGGGATCTGCTCCACCAGACATCACTGGTCCCACAGGCAGAGGGAAATGCATCCTTAGAATTACGTGAATTTTTCAAGGGTGAGCTATCTGGAATTACTTCGTGTTTACTGTAGGGTGACCATATTGATGCCAGCAGTTGCCGTGAAAGAGCTTTTCCATAGTACTTCGTTTTTCTACAGCCCTACTGTGCACTTCTGCCCTTCAGAAAACGAGAGTTATTAGAGGAGGCTTATTCCCATTTACCAGGGCAGCGACCCTTATTTTTCTCCATACCTGAAGTGTTGGAAGGTTAAAAAAAAAATAAAATAATTTAAAAAAAAATGTAGCCCCAGAGTTTGAGTGCTTGGTTGATACATGCTGGGAAGGGAGGTGGTTTAGGTCAGTGGTGCTGCTGCTCACATTTGAGTAAGTAAGATGCCACCAGCCAGGCTTTTAGCAGCAGGTCAATAGCACGCTGCTCTGCGTCCCCTGCATCTGTCCCAAGCGCAGTAGTCTACAGCTATTGCCATACATTAGGGAAATTACAAGCCATCTGTTCTAATTTAGAGTAAGATGTATCCAGGAAGGAATCAAGAGGTGCTAAAGGTGAAGAAAATTATTTTAAGGAGCAGGCAAAGCTACCCCTTCATTCCGAGCTGGGGGCGTATCCAAGAAAACTGCAGTCTAGAGTCACAGTAGAATTGTTGCTGGTCTAGATGGTGATGACCATCAGCAGCGCCGTCCTCCACTATGGTGAATGATCAGCAGTGGCTACAGCAATCTCATCTTTATTGTTTACAGAAAAAAAATATTTGAATTCTTTCCGCCTGGGGTGCAGTAAGACATTCCAAAACTGCAGCTTAAAGCCTAAAAAAAAAAAAAAAACAAAAAACCAACCAACCGTTAAAGCGAAGAAGGGCGTTCTGAAGCGTTGGCCGTGAAGTTTTTACGAGGGCAATTTGCTTCTCCTTTTAAGTGGGAGCCCCTCGGGTTGCTGGAGCGGCGCCAGCGCTGCCGCTCGGCGGGGATGCTCGCCAGCCGACCCCGGGCAGTGCCCGGCCGGGGCGAAGCTCCCGGGCTTTTCTCGCCTTTGCAGGAGAACTTCCAAATTAACGGGCGAGCTCTGCTCTTGCACCCAGCTGGGCAAAAACGGGTGTAGGGAGTTAAAAAAAAAAAAAAAAGTAGTTTCAAGGAGATGCGTTGTGGTCGGACTCGATGATCTCAAAGGTCCCTTGCAACCATGAAGATTCTGTGAATCTGTTGAATTCCATCTGCTGTGTTTTCTTCCTATTATGTCTATATATATATATATATGCTTGAGCATCACAAGCCCAGCAGGAGCTGTTTTCTTCATGAGCTTGTATTCCTCAGTCAGATGCTCTAAAGCAGAAAACTTCATTATAACTGGTGAAATTTCTCTGCAGTTTTCTGCTTTTACAGCTTCAGCTTTTGCCACAAACTTTTGATCGTGCAGACGAATGAGGAAAGAATTTCTCTCCATAGACAGTTACTGTTATGGGTTGGCTCTGTGCGTACACCTGCTGCTCTGAACCTTAACCACTGTGGTTTTTCTGGCAGGACATATTCTGGGAAGTACCTGGCAGGCTTGGGATTTTATATCAAGGTCAGTTCCCGCAAAATTAAAATTTCTTTTTCTCTTCATTCTATGAGCAGCCTATTTCTTTTTGCTGGTGCTGAGCCTAAATAAAGATGATAAAGTCCTAGTTGTACTCACTGACCATCTGTGCGTGGTGTGAGTGCTGTCAGGAATGTTAAGTTTAGTACCTTTGCAAGTGCCTGTGGTCCCACACATCTAGGTGTCCCATGGAACTTTAGATGTTGTCACTTGATTTAGCTTTTCATAAATTCACTTTAGATACTATGAATCTTCAACTTAAAGGTTGTAGGATGGATGAACACCTGCTAATCCCTCCCTGTGATGTTTAGGCTTTATTTCAGTGATTTTCGCAGCTGAGATTCTGTTTTGTCTCCCACAGAGTTGGTGCTGTTTTGCGGTGGAATGAAAATATTTTATGGGTGATAGGGTTCACAGCTTAAAATTAATGCTTTTGAGATTGCACAGCAGCCAGCCGGAGGAGGGAAGGCAATGAAGAAAAGCAGTTGGTGAACACCCAAAAATCTTCGGCCTGGAGAAGCACGTTGAGCATTACATTGAAATTACATACTCCAAGGCAAAGTTACTCCTAGACAGGATTAAAATCTTAAGATTTGTTTCCATGCAAAAAGTTGCGTTATGTCAGGATAGCTTCCTGTGCTTTAGAGGAATAACCTTCTTGTGAACAACCTTGTCTGACTTGACACAATATACTAACACAGTTGTTTGATTTTCTGCTTTTGCCCCTTACCACTTTGAGAAAAAAAGAATTTAATTCTGTGGGCCATACACAAGTTTTACTTGTGCTAATAGCATTTTTTAATAACTGTGCCAAACCAATGTAGTTACATTTCAGTTAATATAAAACAGTTGAGTCTAATAAAAATGTTGATTGGTATGAAACAAAAGAAAGAACTTGGCCTGTACTTTACAGGTTGAGTTAGGCAGTCCAAAATAATAAAAAAGTTGTTAAATAATTTAAAATACATAAATAAAATGAATGTGATTGAAATTAATGTGCAGTTGTCGGAGTCAAACAAAATAATTTAATTCACTGTCTTAATGTGCCTTTTAGCATGAGTTATTTAGTCTGTGCTACATATTGGAGTTAGAAATGAGAAAACTGCATGTGGAATATCTATTTTAAAACATGAAAGCATTCATTAGAGCAAATAGCATAATTTTACTTAAAAGGTCCTTAAATATTGCAAGAACATTTGATACTTCTTATGTCAGCCCTTCTGAAAAATATTATGGCAGTAGGGGCAGACAGTATTCTGGTGAGGTTAAATTTGAATTTTCATTATAAGCCTTTCTATTTAGTATTAAATAACTTGTCCTTTTCAAGTGGTGACGCATTGAAAGTTCAAGAAGGACTTAAATTTTGTAAGATATGTTAAACCTGCTAAGTTGTTTTTGTAGTGGATTTCTAGATGACTTCTTTTTGACCAGTGCATAGTTTTCCCATTCAAAATATGCATTACTCACAAAAAAGACAGAAAACTGTTACTAGTGATCATGTGTTCGTGTATACAACTATTATATCTATTCATATTAATTTATAGAAATATGCATATTTGTGTAACAATATGGTTAATTTATTTATAATGAATATATAATTATATTAAAGCATATGTACAAGACGTAACTTTATTATAAGGTTTATATATCAGTAACTTTCTTATGAGAATGCTGTACAGGAGAGAGTATTTAAGACTACTTGAAAGTATAGAAGTTCAGTTAAATAAACCTTCCTCTTCTCTCTCTAGTGAAAAAAATTAAGGTTTAAAACTTGGATATGGAGCTTCTGTTGTTGGCCACTCTCGTTTATTGCAATTTCTCTTGCTCGTTTCCTTGCAAGGGCACCAGTGGGTTAAATTTCCCTTCTTTCCTTTGTTGTCTCTTCTGAGAGATTTAATACCTGTTGGTTTGGGACACCATGCAACTAGTTGGGGAAGATTTGCTCAAAAACCCACCCTTGACACTCCCAGCTATTGAGGAAGAATAATGAATGGCATCAGAACAAGACTGCGGTTGTTTGTTTTAAGAGGGAAGCAGTGATTCTGTAAAGAAAGGATTTTTTTTTTCCAATGAATTTGCTGTGGGCTGTGGAAGCACTGCACTTCTTAGTGTTCCATATTATTTAAATTTTGGCAAGAGTTTAGTAGCTAATGAGCATGCATTGATTTTTATGTCATTTTTAGATCACTGCAAGGATAATTAAAAGTATAAATAACTTAGCCTCATGGTATATTAAGTATATAGACACATCATCAACCATAATTTAGAATTGTTTTTAGATTAAATCATTTTTACAAATAGTTATTTAATTTAGCAGGTTTGTCCTTTCGTTCAGTAAAGTCATCTGTCATTTATACCAGAGCAGCAGCTCGTGGAAAGGGCAGCTTTAACAACATTCATTGAACTCTTGAGAATCAGGGTTGAACTTCTGTCAGCTTTTATATTCGATTCTTCAGCACGGCCTTGATTCAGCAAAACACCGAAGCCGTAGTTAACACAGTAATCTCCTTCAAGGGTTTCCCAGCGTTTGGTGGCCTAAATGCAGAGCTCATTTACCTAGATCGTAACTAATCAAGTTAAGCCAGTGCCTTGGTAGCAACGCTGAGTAGTGCTCTGAGTAAGAGCTTTTTCATTTTCCAGTTTTGATCTCTGTAGACTGTTGTGTATTTATAGAATTAGGCTGGTAAATCAGAGGTGGTGATGGAGGTGCTCTGGAAAGGGAAAAAAAAAAAGGCTTACAGGTTTCTCTGCAAAAGCAGATTTATTTTGTCTGTTCCTGAAACAGTTGCATTTTCTGGAGCTGTTGGAGGGAGTCCAGGGGAGGCCATGAAGATGCTCAGAGGGCTGGAGGACCTCTGCTGTGATGACAGGCTGAGAGAGCTGGGGTTGTTCAGCCTGGAGAAGAGAAGGTTCTGGGAGACCTTAGAGCCCCTTCCAGTCCCTAAAGGGGGCTACAGGAGAGATGGGGAGGGACTCTTGATCAGGGAGTGGAGCCATAGAATGAGGGGGAATGGTTTTAAACTGAAAGAAGGGAGATTTAGATGAGATCTCAGGAAGAAATTCTTTGCTGTAAGGGTGGTGAGACCCTGGAAGAGGTTGCCCAGAGAAGCTGTGGCTGCCCCATCCCTGGAGGGGTTCAAGGCCAGGCTGGATGGGGCTTGGAGCAACCTGGTCTGGTGGGAGGTGTCCCTGCCCAGGGCAGGGGGTTGGAACTCGATAATCTTAAAGTCCCTTCCAACCCAAACCATTCTATGATTTTGAAGTGAATGTCATGCACGATGGAGGGTGACTGATACTGATAAATGACCTTGACATTGATGGAAGAGGCTTCTTTGGCAAGAAATGCAATCTAGGGAGAAGTCTGGTCCAGTTTTTCAAAATCTCGAGAGAATCCTTATCATTGTTTCCTGGTTTTGAAACACAAAGATTTTTCTTGCTTCACTGACATGCCATGAATATTGTCTTTTTCACGAAGACTTAGGATGTTATGGGTGGGTTCCACAACCTGATGGATGGCTGTTTGTTTGCTAGTACTTACAGCAAGGAATTATGAAATAAATGCATTTCATGATTTTGGTGTCTTAAACCTTGCTTCTTAGGACACAATTTTCAAATTATACTCTGACTTATGTAGGCATTTTAGCAATTCACTGGGATCAATTCCGTAATGAGCAGTGGAGAAACACCAGTCTCGGATGCACGGTGAATCAAATGTGCTTATCTGAAAACATTGTGATCAGTTACTTCTGCTGGAGAAGTAATTGTCTTATCTTTAGTCTTATCTGAATAGCTGTTTTCAAGTTTTGCTCATTAGTTACTGTGGAGCAACTAATGTGGATTTTTCCTCACTACTCAGACACTGATTTTCAGGAAAACATTTAACTTCCCCAAACCTAATGTATTTGAGATCTTTCTTAAGAGAATTTGGTTGAAAAAGGCAGGGGAAGGAAGGGATAAACAAAAGAGGAAGAAAATGGGAAGGATGGAGTGACAGACAGGATGTTTAGAATGATTTGGGTTTTCCTGTTGGTGAGATCACTGGCAGGCAAAACTGGGTGATGCTAATTTACAGAGGTGGATTTAATGTCCTGTGGAAAAAATTCAATCTGACATGTCCTTTTCTTAAACTCAGAGCATGCTCCTACTTTGGACCATTTTACTGAGTGTTTTACTACATCCTATTGTTTTAAAGCCTGGTTTCTAAAGCTGACTCACATCTCCCTCAAACGCTGTCAAGGTCAATATGTGGTGGTGAGATTTTGCCTGTCATGAAATCAGTCCGAGGTAGGTGCAGTCTTGTGCCCTGCGATAACTTAGGGAATCTGTGTAGAATTTATTAATTTTATTTGATACCGAGGGTGATAATTTTTTTTTTTTTTTGTCAGACTGGGAAGTGTGGAGTCTCAAGGCTGCTTTGCAAGGTAGAAAATTTGAATGTTTGCAGAAGGAAGAATGTAAAACTGCGTTATTTCTCTTGATAACCTCACCTTCCCTCCAGCTAATCTGTTTTGCTTATTTACTTATTCCTTTCAGCCAGCGCAGCAAACTGTGCTGTGATCTCTGGGAATTCTGCTGGCTCTTGCCTTTACACGCAAGAGGAGCAGCCTTGGCCTGTCCTGCTTTCCCTAAGGGAAGCTTAGGAACAAGAACTCATTGCTGGGTAAAGGTATTAAGGAGCAAGGGAAAAGAGCCCATGCAAAGTCCTGTCCACATCCAAAATTACCATGGGCACATCTGAGTCCTCCAGGATTCTTTCCCGTCGTCTTCCTCAGCTCTCCCCAAAACACTGTCTGACAATTTACCCTATCTTCATGTCAAATTGAATTGTTCTTTCAAGATCAGGAGGGCAAAACACAGTTTGATGGTGAGGTGGCTGAGGAACTGTCAGCCAGCTCAGGCTGTTGGCGTCTGGGACTCGTCTGGGAGGAAGCACGGAGCTGGTGGGCTGGGTTCTCCTCCGTGGGTGTCCTCTCCTGAGGAGCACTATCAACCAATCTGCCTCCTCCAGTAAAGAGAAACAATCTCTGCTCCTGTACTGTACGTGAGACAACTCTCCTTATACAGAAAGATTCTGTGAAAATAAGGTGAAAATTCGGAGGTTTTGCTTTAAGCATAGATGTTTTTCTCCCTCCTTCACAATGAAGATTATGGAAAAATACTCCCAAGAGTAATAGGGTTAAAGAAGAAAAGAGACATGTTTTAATAAAGCAGTGACTTCCCACAAACGCCTGTGTTAAATGCTGCAAAAGGACGAGTCATAAAGACTTAATTCCTAACACGAGTGTTGCTGGGGCAGTAAGTGCTAGGACACACATGGTTTGTTTGTACTGAAGGAAAACACTGGAATTGTTTCAGGAAATACTAATTACCGAGCCATTAATAAACAAGAATTGCAATATAATTAGGTTACATGTCTTTATGCAAACAGTCTTTCCCTGAAATAAACCAACAGCCACAAAAAAAAACCCCACCCTAGTGCAATGTCAGGGCTGTAAGAGATGGACTTCAAAATGAAGAAGCAGCTCCAAAAAATCCTCAAGTCAAACCACAAGAATAGAATCAAGGTACTGAAGGAAGTTGTGATGATCTGAATATTGCTTGGAGTTCTGAGAAGTTTATTTGCAGAGAGGGTGTTGATCTGTGGAAACACCTCCCCAACACCCAGAACCTTCGCATATCACCTCCAGTCTCCAAACTCTGGCTCTATTCGAAGGTGCCTGCACAGTGCTTTGTTTAGACTTGCTGATTTCTGAAAAATTGAAGGGCACAATTTTGCTGGCTTCACCTAAATTTACCTGTTGTCACCAGACAAGACTGTAAAAAATGTCAAACAGAGACCCAGTAAAGAACATATAAAGGTAAGTTTCCAGTTATGGGTGGAAATGAAGTTACCAAATAATAATGAAATATAAAACTCAATTCTGAATTACAATTAACGAGACTCCTTGGTTGGTGGCTGCTCAGTGCTCATCATCTAGAGCAAGATGTTCCTCCTGGAGCATCTACAGGATCTCTGGACCAGTCAGGGTTGGCTACTCGCATAGTCTTTTAAAAGAATCCTGCTTCCTTTCAATATAGACAAAGTATTTGCTTTTTCCAGGGAAATGGAAGCCCCTCTGACCTTGTGTACATTATGGGTCTCCCCCTGTAATATTTTGTGTATTGAAGCACAAGTGGGTTCTTACCCACACATAATGAGGAAGAAGGAAAAAATTGTAAGGATTAGGAAAGAAAAAACCAGACAGTTAAATTTCAAGAGGCCAGTTTCTACAAATAGAGGTAAGAAAGTGAAAATAGACTTTTTGAAGAAAAATGTGTAAATTATGCGAAGTAGAACATCATCTGGAAGAGCTAAGAAGGTGCTAGGAAGAGTTAATAATGAAGCATATCTACAAGAAGTGTATATGCAAGCCTCTAAGAAGCAGAACTTTACAGTGAATCGGTGGGGTTGGGAGACTGGAGAGAATGAGACCATCCAGAAGGAAAAGGATACTGTGAAAAGAGTATTTGCTCAGTTTTCTCCATGCTGAATATTGGGGTGATGTCTGCTCTTTTTTAGGTGCTTAAAAAAATGCGGCTATTTCTAGATAGGCGATTAAAGCAAGGTGATGTGTTCACGAGCAGGGGTTCAGTCAGAGTAATGTATTTCCAGAGGAATTTAACAGGAGGAATTTAAAAGTGAAAGCCGACGCTAAAACTATTTATTTAATTATTTATTGAAATCATGAAGTCTTGGACATGGAAAGGGAAAACATTGTCTTCCAAAGTGATGCTCTCAGATCTGCTGAGGATAATTGGTGTCTGTCTTGCTCTGGAGTATCTGATAGTAACTGCTCAGATAAAATTATCAAACTAATCGGATCACTGATTGGTGTGAGGGTTTGTGCATTAAGGAAGAAAGAAGCCTGAACAATAGGAAGTAGAACTTTCTTGCTTTTTTTGAGTTAATCTTGTAAAACTGATCTTGTTCTTCAGCATGTGGCAGCGGGAACAGTTTATAGAAATGTGCTTTCAGAATGTTGGTTTTATGACTAGTTCTAGAAATCTTAATTCTTTTAATACATCTCAAGCAGAAAGCTGTATAAAATGAACTGGGATGGCATTTTTGCTTGGAATAGACTGTTAGTAAGGTTCCAGTGAGAACATCATAAACATCGATTTTGAAACTCACGTCTGACCTTCTATCTTTTCAGAAGTGAAAGGACGTTTTTCTGTCTAGAAACAAAATAAAAAGTGGAGGCATTATGCTCTATGTGGAATACTCTATATGTAAAAGCACCATATGATGGGAAATTGCCAGTGGCGGCTGAAATTTGGTTCAGAAGTAATCAGACTTTGAATTAGAAGCATGAGAACAGATTGCTCTAGTGTATGCTATGTTTTCCTTTCACATTATGTATCTTTTTGTAAGATTGGTGCTACAGACAAGGTACTCTAAATGCACCTTGTATTTCTGGTAAAACACACTTATCTGTGACTTCTACAGGGAAAATGTGAAAAGAATATCACAATACTATGACACATTCATGTATTTATTTGAAACTTGGGGTACAGATATATTTTAAGACAAAATGAAAACGTGTTTTGTTTTTGGTTTTTTTTTTTAATCTTTATAGCCTCGCTGATGCGTGGGAAGGTGATATTGGAGTTCATACTTTAAAGTTTCCATCAGAAACATGTATGGAATTACTTCTGATACTGGGTTTGAGTACCATCTCTCTGCCACCTTCACTTCGATGCATGAACTCTTTTCAGGTAAGGAACAGCTGCTATTTCAGTATAAAGGTGTTATTTCTAGGAAAAAGATCCCTGGGGCCCATAAACCCTTTGAGAGTAAAGGTTTATCTTCTGTAGTTGTGTGACTCTCCATTATATTAAATATAGCAATGGAGAACTTCTTACAGTGCTCAGTTTCTTTCAGCTGTATTAAATGTAGACCAAGGCAGGAAATGTCATTGGGATTTTTAAACAGTGAATCACTATTTAAATTAAATTAGATGTTTAAAGAAATTTCATCAAACCTAGGCTGAAGTAGCTAGAATCATTATATACAATCTTCTTGGTCTTGGGGAAAAAAAAAAAAAGTCATCAGCTAAAAATAAAGATTTCCAGTGGTGAAAACCAGTTTTGTCTAGTGTTCTCCTGTATTTTGCTGCTGAAGTCTTCAGCAGTTTCAGAAATTTTCCTAAGAAAACATTGTTGCAGGCCTGTTAAATTGTATTTGTCATGTGTCTGAAGACGTATGGTTTTTACAAATGAAATGTACAGACATCTCAATTCATGATGATATAGAATCATAGTATGGTTAGAGTTGGAAGGGACCTTAAAGCATCATTGAGTTCCACCACCCTGCCCTGGGCAGGGACACCTCCCACCAGCCCAGGTTGCTCCAAGCCGCATCCAGCCTGGCCTTGAACCCCTCCAGGGATGGGGCAGCCACAGCTTCTCCGGGCAACCTGGGCCAGGGTCTCACCACCCTCACAGGAAAGAATTTTTTCCAAGTATCTAATCTAAATCTCCCCTCTTTCAGTTTAAAACTGTTACCCCTCATCCTATCGCTCCTCTCCCTGACAAAGAGTCCCTCCCCCGCTCTCCTGTAGGCTTCCTTCAGATAACGAAAGGCTGGATATGGACAGACATCTCAATTCCTGATGATATGACATATCAACTCAACCTTTTTATGATGCTTCTTCCTTCCCTTGCAGTTACATAGTCCATCGGTTGTGTATTGATGCAAATCTAAAGTAAGCAGCTGTTGAGCAGTAAGCGTACCTGAAACTCTGTTTTGAAAACCATAGAAGAATTATTATCTTAGGGAGAATGAGTGTCCTGAACAGTTTATAGCACAAAATCTGGTAGCTTCTATTTGTCCATATTCCCATTTTGTAGTTAAGCCACATTTAATTAGTGTTCCTGAGTGATGTTTACTGAAAAAATAATCTTATTGTAGAATTTTGGAGCCAGAAAGAACATGGTTATAAACCAAAATCAAGTAATTGATTTTAATAGAGTTACACTGACGTACAACTGCTGGAAGCACGTCTAAATGTTAGGAAATAAGTATACACCTGTGTTGTCCACGACCTTTGCATCTTGAAAGCTTGCAAGCAGGGAATCTGTGTACGGTGAACTCTCAAGTACCGCAGCAGCCATTGATCGTTTCAACATGATATTTTAATAGCCAAGGTCGGAATTGTTATTGGGTTGTTCGTTCGGAGGCCATAAAATTGAAGAATGTCCTGGATGCCAGCAGAGTGAGATCGTAAAAATTACAAGTTTCAAGGATTGGCCAGTAAAAGTTATCTGGGAAGTTGGATAGTGCCTATTTCCTATGCAGAAGTGAACGTTTTGGTTGTCTAATCCAGGAGGATGTCTTCTTTGTCCATTACATTACCAGTAATCGGTGGTAAAGCCTTCTCTGCTGTCCCCATGGTAGGTTAAATAGGAGTCTCTTCTTGTACTGGGGCTCCGTGCCCTGTCTCGTTTCTCTGCCTACCCAGTCCCAGGCTGTGCACTTAGGATTTTATCTCTGGGCAGAGATAGGAAGTGATAAATGACTCTCCACTGGTGCAGATACGAGTCGGTAAACTCCAGAAGGGTTTTTACCTCAGAGTACACAGAACACCAGGCTTTTCTTTTGCCTTGTCAGACCTTCCACGTTGTGCTTTGTGCCAAAGTAGGCAATGTGACAACGCCTGGTCTTGGTTGAAAACATGATTTCAGGCTGAAGATACTGCATTTTGAGTTGTTTCCCAGTGTCTGTGCTCTCATAGCAAAAAGAGAGGCAAAAATTCATAGTTTTCAAAAAGCCCAAGTTCTGAAACCCGCTCTGATAAGATAATGTTATATTTTGCCAAGTGGGAGGGAAGGAAAATGGCTGTTTTGATAAGCTGCTGGCTTTGAATTTAACTTTCCTTGCCAGACAGTCAGTATCACTGAGTGTTTGTCCTGGAGGGCAAACACTGTCCAGGAAAATATTGTTTTATTTATTTTTATCCTTGTGAACCTTGTTTGGATCTCAGTTTGGGAATCCATGAAGGGGGAACAAAGTTTGCCCAAGCTTTTCACTGATGCTTGACAATGGGCTGTCAGCCTTCCCGGGTTTTTTTCTGTCTTGCCTCTTTGTACTCCTGTTCACTTTCTCTACAGCAAATATTAGAATTATGTGTCCTAGTTTTTCTCTATTTTTCTGGGAAAAAGTTGGCAAGATCTGCAGAGAGCTTGGATAATGATATTAAATTGTGCTGTTGCCGGAGCAGAAGATCCCTCTGCATCCAAAGTACATCCAAAGAGGCAAACAGGGAATAATAAAAGGGTACAAATTGAAAACTGGTATTTCATGTGTTCTTAATGGAGCAATGGCAAAATGAAAAAAAAAAACCAAACTAGATTTGTTTTCTTTTATGGTAGACCTGCAGTGGTCTAGCAAAAAAATAAAATTAATTTTATATTACAATGATCCTTGTATTTGAACTGAAACAATCACAGAGTTTCCTGTTATTCACACGTGGCGGTTGTGTTCGATGGGAGGCCAGGCTCCCACAGATAAACGCTGATGGAATCAGAAGGGGAAACAACCCCAGAAAGTTCTAGAGTTGTCTCCTTTCCTGAGTGATCCCACTGTTGGACTGGTGCTGTGGAGCTGAATGGACCTCTAGTTTCCACTGGCGCATTTTTTGTGTTCTGATACGGTATTTTAAAACCCTTCTAATGGGCAGCTATATGTGTTGTGATCTAAAAGTTACAGTTTAGCTCCTGAGATCACATCAGTATAGCTTTAAAACATCCAATTCTTTGTAATTAGGTAGAAAAAAGTCATAGAATCATAGGATGGTTTGGGTTGGAAGGACCTTCAAGATCATCCAGTTCCTACCCCCTGCCCTGGGCAGGGACACCTCCCACCAGACCAGGTTGCTCCAAGCCCCATCCAGCCTGGCCTTGAACCCCTCCAGGGATGGGGCAGCCACAGCTTCTCTGGGCAACCTGGGCCAGGGTCTCACCACCCTCACAGCAAAGAATTTCTTCCTAATATTTAACCTAAATCTCCCCTCTTTCAGTTTAAAACTGTTACCGCTCATCCTATGGCTCCCCTCCCTGATCCAGAGTCCCTCCCCATCTCTCCTGGAGCCCCCTTCACCTCCGTTTTGTTTGAGACTGTATTTACCCTCTCTCTCTATTATATTACAACATTTGCAGTGTTGACATGCCAAATTTGAGCTGGTGTACTTATGCATTGGATGATGTTTAGGTTGTAAAAAGCACACGGAGGAAATCTGCTTAGTTGCTAATCATCTCCGTAATAAACTCTGTTCTGCTTCGTGCTCCCCCCGCGCTCTCTGGGACTGGCTTAGCAGCCTCCCTACCTGTGCTGAGACATAAATTACGTTTTATTTTCCAACGGTGTGCTACTGCTTAGTAACACAATATTCGGAATAGCTTTTCAATTCCGTTTTGACCCCGTGAAGATCTTTCGGTGTGATTTACGTCTGTGGAGGAGAGGAGCAGCAGCAGACTGTGTTACCGAGCTCTCTGCTGGGTTTAAGGGGGTCGGTGCTCACTGCAGCCAGCTTTTCGGCTTCCCAGGCTGTTGTTGATCCCGTGTGCTAGGTTGTTTTTGGCTTCTCTCTCTCATTTCACCTGTGCTGTTACACTGATGTTTGGGCATGTTTAGTTTGGAGAAGAGGAGGCTGAGGGGAGACCTCATTGCCCTCTACAACTGCCTGAAAGGAGACTGTAGAGAGGTGGGGGTTGGCCTCTTCTCCCAAGGGAATAATGACAGGACCAGAGGAAATGGTCTGAAGCTGCGGCAAGGGAGATTTAGATTAGATATTAGGAAGAATTACTTTACTGAGAGAGTGGTCAGGCACTGGAACAGCCTGCCCAGGGAGGTGGTGGAGTCACCATCCCTGGAGGGATTTAAGAAACGTGTAGACATGGCTCTTCAGGGCATGCTCTAGTGCCCAAGATTATTGGTTTGTGGTGGGGTGTTGTGGGTGGGGTTGTGGGTGTGGGGTTTACTTTTGGGTTTTTTTTGTTTTTTTTTTATGTGGTTGGACTTGATGATCTCAGAGGTCCCTTCCAACCACTAAGATTCTGTGATTCTGTGATTCTGTGATGTTGTTCTGGTGCACTGCAGAGGGTTAAATCTTAGCAAACCTCAGCCTGAAAGCTCTTGAGGGACCAAAGTGGGCAGACAAATTCTCGCTGGTTGATAGCTGCCTCCAGATTTACTGGAAAACGTAGATTTGCAGCCCTGGCTCGCACCTTCCCAGGCTTGTAATCCCTCACCCATACTGAGGATGTCTCAGATCAAGGGAAGAGGATTGAGTGAGGCACTTCATATTTGTCCTGGAGGAAGGCAGAAAGCAGTAAAAGGGGAGAAAGGAGTTGGCTGCTCGGAAAGATTAAAAAAAATGCCTTCTCTTGCTTTTGCTCTGAGCCTTGTTTTGCCGTTGCACTGCACAGAAAGCTGTGTTGCCTCGTTGCACCCTTCATGGGTCTGGCTCTCCACCCGCCTTCGCTTTAGGGACGGCTGGGCTCGACTTTGTGTATTATCCTTAATAACTCGCAGGCACTTGTAGCTATCACCCACTTGAGTTATCGGGTACGTTATCGCTGAGCTGTTGAGCCGTGCTGCTCCTCGGGGCAGGCTGGGAGGGAGGGAGGGAGGGCTGGTGCTTCGGAGCCTCCGACACAAACCAGTTAAACACAGGGAGAAGTTTTGAAGTTGTGTTTTGCTAACCTTGTCTCCTCTTTCTCTGAGTTTCAAGCACAGCGCGCAGAAAATGACCCAGACATCGAATTCTTATGATTATATATGGGGTTATTCAGCACATTTCTCTCTCCCTGCTGTTATTGTGGGAAAACAGGCGTTTTACTTCACGTATCACAGCGCTATTCGTAAGGCTGCAGACTGTAACAAGAGTTTTCAGAGCTAAGTAGATCATGGCTTTATTTTTACTTTTACACTTGCATGAAATTGAAAGAAGATTGTGATTAAGAACTGCCAAGCAGTTGCGAAAGTTTGTTGGAAATAGTCCTTGATATTCTTTGCTGCTGCACCCGATGGCACTGGTAGCTCATCAGGTCACTGTCCTCTTTGGTGAAGAGAAGTAGGGCCAGCATTTAAGAAAAACCCAAAAAGCGTTCATTCTGTTGGTGCTGTAACCATTTCTAGAGGTGTCTCTGAAGGCAAAAGTCATTGGCGGTTACTTTGCTCCCAAAAAAAAAGTAGGAAAAAAAATGTTTCTCATAGAGCAGCCCGTCAACTTCTCTATCATTTAGTCTTTTAATCAAGTGCAGAAAACTTCCTAAAAGTGACAGGTTTAGAGATATAAAGCAGCAAGTTGCTCCTAAAACATAAGAATGAATAAATACAGTATTCGTTATAGCATAATGACTCTAGTATATGATTATCAAAAGTACTCAAATGACTCATGGAAGGCAAAATACGAAATTACTGCTGTCTCTCAGGTTTACACATGGTCTGAACTAAAGGTCTGCCCTGATATTCAGTGTTCGTTAATATTGATACCTTTATTTGTTTTGTGTGTGTGTATATATATATAAAGCACTTTCAAATGTATATATATATATATTACTTTCAAACTAGTTTATCTCAAAAAGAACTTAGCTGAAGATAGAGGACACTTGCTGATGCACCTGTGTTTTCTGACAATCCTTTTTGAAGCAAACAACTGAGTAAAATTTAGAAATATCTGCTCAGCTCCTCCTTTTGTTCCCTTTTGGGCATTTGGAGCTAGAGTGATTGCACGAATTCTTTTAAGTTGGACTCTACTCCTTTGAACCACTTTGAAACAGCAGCAAAGACAGGAGAAGAAGCTGCTCTGGTTCAAAACGAGTTGGAAAATAGTGATATAAGAAATTAAAATATCAGGAGGGAACGAATGGCTTTCAAAATATTGTGTCTTTTATTAAACTATCCCAGAAAGGAAAAAAAGGTCTATTTATAAAGTAAAATAGATTATTATCTTTTTAAACTTGTTTTAAAGTTTTTATTATTTTCCTACTGAGGATCTCACACAAAACTAATTATAAATT
The DNA here is from genome assembly GCA_003697955.1 of Calidris pygmaea. Classification (NCBI taxonomy): domain Eukaryota; kingdom Metazoa; phylum Chordata; class Aves; order Charadriiformes; family Scolopacidae; genus Calidris; species Calidris pygmaea. The sequence continues at coordinate 2,487,361 of QJSC01007474.1, read as the reverse complement.
TGAATATGTATATTCTGTAATATCTTGCAGACAGTGGATTAGTTCCTAAACACTGGAGGATTTATTTTGACAATTAGTGGGTTTTTAATATTTCTTGGAAGCTTTAAGTTTCTGAAACTTCCGAACGAACATTGACAGTTATATGGAGAAACCACTGCAAATATATTGCAATCTCTGTGTAAAATTTTGTCATTTTTGTTTTCCTTAACTGACTGGTTTTACAAAATATAAACTACAGTGAGGAAGCCAAGTGTAGTTAGTGACAGCCTCTTGTGCCTGCTCCTGTTTTCCCCCAAACTAAAGGGGTTTTGATTTTTGAAGACTGGGGTGAAAGTGCCTGTTAAGTGCTTTTGCTAATTTTGACTAACTCAGACAGGTGGCCAGGTTGACGTAGAATGGATTAATTTTCTATTTTATCATGATGATTATGTGGAAGTTTTAAAGTTTGATTTCAAACAATTTATTTTAAATAACAAACAAGTACCCAAGACTCATGTAGTCCTATGAGAAAGCAGATGTAGTTTTTGAAAATATGCATAGAAATATTCCATTGACTTTAAAATAAAAGAAGTTTGTATGTTTGGAGGTTATGTTTGTGTTTGTCTGCATTTACTAAAAGCCCTAATCTGCTGAAATGCTGCAGGATAATTAGGGAAGAAGTTATAAAATGATACTGAGCGAATGCTGACAAGAGCAAATGATATTGAGTTAGTGTTTCAAAGACAAATCTGAATACTTCTTTGCAGAATGACAGAGATTTTGACGTTCAATTAAGAGGTTATTGTCTTGTTTTTCTTGTCTGCTACAGAACTATCCTTCATTAAGTTGATTCCTATTATGCAACTTGGGTTATATTGCTCACTGTTCACTGTAAGCTGTCTTTTAAAAGTATATCTAGAGTGTTCAGTTTTATTTATTGAACATTGAGACTATCTGCTTCTTTTAATGTTAGCTCTCAGGACTGCAAGCTGAAATAGAACAATTTTTTTCTTGAACTGTCATTAGTATTTTGAAGTCTTCATTGGACCTGTATTAAAATCGTTTCATGCTACTGATTCTGCGTAAATTTTATTAAAACATAGTGTCTCCTGGCTGAGATCTGTTGAGGTCTGCACATGGAGGAGCATATTGAGCAATGTCCTCTCCCTCCTTGTGTGTCCCATCTCTGACTCAGCCATGTCTTACTTCTAGGCTATGGTTTTGTGATATCTGGTGCTGCTTTGGGAGATGCTGATGGGAAGGTATTATCTCACTTATCTAAGATGTGGCATGGCTACGTTTCCTCTAATGGAAAGGAGCTTCCCATTAATATTGGCCTAAAACAGAAAAAAAGAAATCAATCACACGTAAACCTAAAGTGAATCTATGAATGGGAAAAATGCAGGCTCAGCTTATTTGTGGAAGCACAACACTTTATGATTTGTCCAGCGCTTAATGATGGAGAGTGGTCCTAAACTGAGATTCAGAATTTGTCATCAGTTTCTCAGACCAGTGAAATGCCTCTTTTCTTCCAAGACGGTTGTCCAGTAGAGAAGAAATCAGAGGGTGAACCTGACTATATCCTAAACAGAAGCAGATTTAATTACAAAACCCTCAGGAGCTCCCAGTGAGAAGCAGTGGCCATGCAGCATCCTCTGGAAATAGTCCCCTGCTGCCTGGGAGGGAAGATCTGCTGGAGGAATTAATTCCTTTGCGTGCAATTCCCTCTGCCTAGAATCTGGCAACGGCCACCTGTGACACCAGCGTCTGGTGATACATTTCTTAGAAATGTATTCTTCTTACATTTTCTTAGAAAACACACTCAAATATGCAATTTACCATTTAGCTGTGAATGTACAATTGATTGCAGAAATCCAGTTAAGGTAGTCTGCTGTAGCCATTGTTATCAGCCGCTTGAAAGGGGTGAAGACAGGACTAATTAGCAATGAAAAGCCCTGATTGATACCGCTCATTTTATTTCCTGTTTGCTTCTATTGTGAATGTTCTGCCTTTCCCAAGTCATTTTGAAATCTGAAAGTGTAGCTGTTACATCCTAATTATCCAGTGCTTGTGTCCTCAATGTGCTATTAAACACAAACTGGGAGTTTGTGTTCTTCATCGTCAACAGGCACCACGCTGTGAGTGCGTTGTGGAAAGAGACAAATACCCATGTTTTATGTACCTGAATATATACATAAAGAAGAGTCTTATGGGAGGCATGGTGCACTTCTAGAACATCCATTTCTGTTTATTAACTGAGGCTGTTGCCTTTGTGACTGAGAAACAGGCTCTGCTCCAAAGAAGTATTTAGCCCTATAGAAAAGCAAATAATGCTGTACGTGTTCAACATGGTTTGTAGGTAATATATCTCTTTAGGGTTGCTTCCCTCCAAAACCTTCGTTTCTCTAAGTTATTCTTAGGTCTACCCAGGTCATAATTAATAGATTGACTTGTGCGAGGAGTAACTTTCAACCTCTTAGCCATCAAGGTACAGAAATCTGGTTATCGGATGCTCAGAGCCAGATAGCCAGCTGTTGCTTTAAAAATTATACAGAGTCATTGGATAGCAATTATTCTATAATGGAGATTTTTCCTTAAAGTTTCATACTGTTATGCTGTTTGTTTTGTGAATGTTCTGGAAAGCTATAACATTCTTCATTTCTGTAGGACTCTGGATGGAAGCTTTGAAGCTACTCATGTCCAGAAAGCTCTGCAGAAAAAAGGATATGTTTATAAGGGTACTTCTTAGTAGGTCTACAAGGGCTTTAAAAATAGATGGATTCAACCCGATTGGATTTCACCTGTGGGCTGGAATAGGTATGATGTTATCGCAGATGACAAAATTTGGAGGGATGCTGGAGGATGTCACTGAAGTCTAGCATTGCATTAGCAGGCGGGGCAGCTTGCCAAGGCACTCAGAGCAGTTTGAGAGTGTCATGTGTTAAAGAGTTGGAAACGGTAATGATGTCTTCAAGGAGACAAATGGACAAATATACAGAAGTCTGCAAAGGCAGAGCGTAATAATTGGATCGATGACTTGACTATGATAAAGTGCACGGTGGGCGAAAAGGAAGCGGATTGTTAAGTTCTCCTTTTTTTATTGTCAGTTGAAAATGAGTCTGGAATGGATCTTTTAGTGAAGAAGTCCGTAATGCCTCCAGTGAGAAATATACAGTTTGCCTTCCCTCAGAAGTGGAAGTCCATCATTCTGGTGCGCTATCGGTAAAGAGAGCTGTGTGCTTTAAATCTCTGTGCTTAAATCATAGCTCCTGGATCTGGGGGTGGCGGCTGATGACAAACGGCAGTGCTTGAAAGCTCTTGCTCGTTAAGGAAAAAAACTTTAGGTTTGGATTTTAAGAAAGCTGGAAAGGGCAGAAATGTGATGTGGGGAAACAGATCACATCACTGTCTGTCCAGAGGCGGGGAAAGATCTGAAGGGAAGCGTCAGAGAGAAAGGGACCAGCTCCTCTTTCAGCCGGGTGATGCTCTTCCCAGTGACATACACCAGCACGGTTCTGACTGACCACAGAGGGCAGGATTATTATCTTCGCCTCTAAGTTGCTTGCTGCTTTGACCAGTAAAAAAGTTTGCACTTAGCAGTTGTGCGACTATTCGTTTGTACTAGAGCTCCACTGCTTTTGATTTAAAGGAAGCTGTTCTACGCATGGATGTGGCAAGAAGGTGTCTCAGCATATGTATTTTATAGTGCTCAGAGTCACAGTCACAGAGTCATACCCCCTGCCAGAGCAGGGTCACCCAGAGCAGGTCCCACAGGAACGTGTCCAGGCGGGTTTGGAATGTCTCCAGAGAAGGAGACTCCACCACCTCTCTGGGCAGCCTCTGCCAGGGCTCTGCCACCCTCACAGGAAAGAAGTTCCTCCTTGTGTTTAGGTGGAACTTTGTGTGTTCAAGTTTGTGCTTGTTCCCTCTTGTCCTGTCCCTGGGCACTACTGAAAAAAGACTGGCCCCATCCTCCTGACACCCACCCTTTAAGTATTTATAGGCGTTGATCAGATCCTCCCCCAGCCTTCTCTTCTCCAGACTAAAAAGACCGAACACCCTCAGCCTTTCCTCATCACAGAGATGCTCCAGACCCCTCATCATCTCTGTAGTCCTCTGCTGTACCCTCTCAAGCAGTTCTCTCTCCTTCTTCAACTGGGGAGCCCAGAACTGGACCCAGTGCTCCAGATGGGGTCTCACCAGGGCAGAGCAGAGGGGCAGGATGACCTCTCTCCACCTGTTGGTCACGATCTTCCTGGTGCCCCCCAGGATGTCATTGGCCTTCTTGGCCACAAGGGCACATTGCTGGCTCATGGTCATCCTGTTGCTCCCAAAATAAGATTTGGAATACTCCTCCCGGAAGAAGAGCGAGCAGGGCAAAAGGGTGTGTAAGCATTAACACAGCCTACTGAAATGCAGAGACCATTTACCCTTCAAGAGAGAGCTGTTGTGCCTTGAGGTGAAACCTGGCAGGCGTTCTACGGCAGGGAGAAGAACCTGCAGGAATCTGAAGGTGCCGATCTGGTGAGATCCCAGGGAGTGCTGGGTGGGCAGAATGGGATGGCTCCTTGGACTTTCACCAGGCTTAGTGTTTCTTTATCTGTCTCCCGGCAGCTTGACAAGTGAAAGAGGAAGTGGTTCTGCCTTATAGGAAAAGGATATGAAAATATTATTCCCATAGCAATAATAAAAGCATAGCCTATAGAGAAAGAGACTATTTTGGAATGCCAGTTCCCCGTCTTCGTTATTTTTGTGAGCTGTGATGTTGTGAATTGATGAAACAGATCAGGGAGTTGTATTCTTCCTGTTGCTTTTACTGAGCTGGAATTTTATAAGGAAAATAGAAGGAAAAATGAGTATTAAGCTCCTTGGCTACATGAAAAAGGATCTTGCCTGCAGACTCGTACAAATGAAGGTGTTATTTTAATCTTACTGACTATTTTGTCTGGTCAGTCCACTTCCAAGTTCTTCCATAATGCCTGGTTTTCCTAAATATGATCCTGAAAATGACTGAACCTTGTACTGCTCAGATGTTCTTACTTTCTGTGACTGGTACCACTGACTCTACTTTTGGTTCTTATCAAGAACTCTTTGCCTGCATAATTCAGTTTTAAATAGAAGTTTTTCTTGCTGCTGATGCTCCAATCTTTGAGACATTTTCTATTTTTCTATATTCGTATGCAGATGTCCCACCAAATAAAAACAAATGGCTATCATTGTGTAATGAGGGGTGACTACCTAACACATTTCTTTTTTAACTCACCACAGAGCTTGCTGCTTAATTCATGTTTTGATAGAAAGTATATTCCATTCATCATCTGCCAGGTTTTCAGAAATTAAGTTCTATGACTGCCTTGTTTTCCTCTTTGTTGACCACTTTGGGTTTTCTTCACTGATGAATTTACATGTCGCTTTCTCATTTCTATTAGATACCAATTTACTTTGTTTCCGTATCATTTATAAGCAGACAGCCCTGTGTTTCTCTTAGACTTTTTCAATGGGTAGAAACTAACTTTTAGGACTTACAGTTACTTATTTGCATTTACCTCTTTTCAGGTAAGGTGGAAGAACTGAGAGTGGGAGGGGAGCAATGGGGGTTTATATCCTTCTTTGTAACAAAGTAGAATCAACTTTACTTCTTATTAAAAAAAAAAAAAAAGAAAGAAAAGGTCTGCTGAACACACAGAAACCTTCATATTTCAGGTTGTCAGGTTGCATTCCTTGCTTCCACAGAAAGGAAATGCATTTTCAGCTGTGTTTTTATAGAGTGGTAGCTAGTGACTAGTTAAAATGATCAGAAATGTCTATTTCTGGTTATCCTGGGGATATATTCCATTAAGTGACTGCTTTTTCTATTTTAAGGTGATATTTAGAATGTGGCTAAATACTGTCTGTAAAACTTAATGTATTCTGTTCTGTAAGCTTTTACCTACCTCTTCTGCACTTTATATTCTACCTATTTTTGCCCTCTCGTGTAGTGCTGCTTCTAAAATCTGGACTTAATCCTGGTATCAGTGAACAAGGTTTAGAATTTTTTTCAGTTTGAAATGTTCAGCCTAGAATTCTTTGAGAAAAAATTAAACAGCAAATAAAATTAAATCCATGTGACATCCCATGTAGCTAATAAATCCTCAGGGACTGAAATTTAACTGTATAAGTAAATATGAATTTCAGATAAAGTTTTCTCTGCTCAAGTGCAGATGCTATTGGAGGACTGGAATTGGAGAAGTACTCCACTGCTCCAGCACTCTGCTGCTCCTCTGAACTCTCACCACGATACTGGTGAGGACAAGATTGGACAAAATTTGAAATTAAATGGGACTTTGACATATGCAAATAAGAAACTCTGGGCTGTATGACTGAAGGGTAATATTGATTTTGAAAGAGCTACTGAATCTTGTTCTATGCTTTTTTTAAGCCACTTCTATGTGAGGAGTTTGGGAGGAGAACATTCTCTGATTTCCCTGGGTTTTGGACTGTCTTCTAAGAACTCTAGTATTCAACAAGAATATCCATAGCACCAGATTTAGATGGAGCAGAGCTCCTATTCTGCCTGGAAGTTACTGTGCTCTGGTGATTTAGTTAAAATGAGCTGTCAGAAGTGAGACGCTGTTTACATATTTTTAAGTGTAGCTTAGGAGCTGAAGAAAACCCTGGTGACACTTATTAGTTAATCATGTTATGTCAGCCTTTCCCATCAAGGCAAAGCATGTATTCCTAATACAAAGCAATGTAGGAGTTAAGTGTGGCTCTTTTGCAACATTACTGGTGCTGATTAAAGTACTAATACTTATTAAAGTGTAAATGCTAACACCTGAAAATGTCATCATTGGATTATACTCCTTTCCCAACCTGCATTCCGATAGTTATAAAACACTGAGTGTCTGATTAAATATTCCAAAATAATTCTCAGAACAATCTGTAATATTTTTTTTTACAACGAGATAATCATCTTGAAGAAGATGTTAAGTGACAGGAAAAAGAACTTCATGTGAAGACATTATCTTAGTCTCACATGCTGCTCTGTTTATGCAAAAGTGATTTACCAGTCCCTTTTTGGCCATTCCAATAAAAATTGACAGTACTTTGGATTACCTAGAGTTCTTATTCAAATAAATAAATATTGAGTGGTTTTGAAAATCCGGCAATCTATTTTGGGTGTCCACCTGAAAGATTTAGGAGCCCGTTTCTCGTTTTGTAAGCTTAAAAATACTAGAGATGGCCCTTTAGTAGGTGCAGCTTTGCTTTAATTAGTTTGTGTCATATTATAGAAAAGCACCTGAAGGGTTTGTGATGACAGCTCGACATCGTGGGCAAGGACCTGAACCTACTGAAGTTAATGTCAAAACTCTGATTGGCTTCAGCGGTGCAGAACCGGACTGCAAATGATTAAACCAGCCAGCTGGATATATTGTAGAGAAATAATTATTGCAGGCTCTCTCTGAAAGTTCCTCATTAACACTGTTGCGTGTGAACTTTGCAAGCAAATGCTCGGAGCTAGTCTCTGATAGCTATTCGTTAGACGAGTGAATTAATAACTGTGGCTGCTGGTTCGTGCAGAGGAGTTTCTGTTATTTTTTTGTCATTTCTTTGAAGACTTCAAACAGTATAAATGATTTAAAGGCTTCACTCCACTAGATGGGGAAAAAGATGCTTATAGTGTAGTACTTGCTTACACTCTGTGGTTATTGATATGATATAGTATTTTTACGCTTGGGTAAGTATAGATTTTGAATAAAAGAATTTAATTAACACTGAATAGATGTTCCTCATAAGGGGAAAATTCTCTAGTTCTGTGTCATTAATGCTTCATGCTTCTAGGAGTTAACTAATTTAATTTCACTCCTGGTGTTCAAGGTCTGTGCTTTTCTTTCCTTCTGTCTTTTAGTCTTTGTTTGTGTTTTTATAGTTGGGAAGAGAAGATCAGCCAGAGAAATAAAACAAAGGGAAAAATGCAAGGCGTATTTTTTTTTCTTTATTTGGACTTTGTCTATTACACAGTGGACACCTATCTATGTGTATAAACTGTATGTAATGTGAAAAATGAGGTCTGTGGAATGATCTCAGAGATTTAAAGACTAGAAAGTCTATTTTAAAAAGTCAGCTAAAGGAAAAGGAATAATTTAAAATAATTAAAGGCAGGTAGGCGGAGTCACATTATAAAAGTAATCCTTGCACATATGAACAACCACACTCATTTAATTCGGTCAATTTGGCTTCATATGGCATACAAGGGTTTGAGAGACCAAAATCCCTTTTGGGATTAGTCTTTTTTGAGTTTATTTGTCTATGCAGAACAACAGGATTTTGTATAAAATGCTTAAATTCATGACACAAAATGAATGAAATGTGGCAAACGTTCAAAGTTAATAAAAAAAACCTGTTCAGATTTTCTGCCGAGCAGTAAGGGATTTAGTGTGAAAAGTCCAGGAGAATGATTGTTTTTAAAGTCTGAAACAAACATTTTTGCAGTTTGCTTTTTTTCACTAACTTAGTACAATTGAATTAAAGGTTTTCATGCAGAAATGTTAAGTGCCAGGTTTCAGTCTTTGCTAGTTCTCGATGTTTATCTTATAAAGCTGATACAGTTCTGAGCAACTTCAGGTTATTTCATTCAGACCTTAGGGTCATGCTCTCATCCTCAACTTTGGACCTTGCACATTTCTATGTTCTTAATTATCATCTGTCTGCATTTCTACTAACTTATGCTATTTTTCATTGATTGAATTTTGTGCTTTTTTTTTTTATAAAATGCAGATAATTAGGTTTTAATAGCATATTTTTAGTGGCCTTGCTCTAAGGAGTTTTAAACAGTATTTTGGAAGTCTTAGAACAGACCAATCTGCTATAATAATTATACTTCAATAATCCAGAATGATAGCTCAAGGGAGCTATGACTCCAGTGTATAATTTGTTCATATGTATTTGTCTTTGATGGTAAAATTGGATTAAAAAAAATAAGGAAAAGAATCTAAAGACAGAAACGGGAAAATTGATTCTTCTTGAAGGTCATTAATATTTTCTAAAAAGAAGATAAAAAATGAACATGAAAATCCCATTGTTAAAGAAATCGTGCTTGCTTTGTTTTGAATAATAAGATTTTTATCAGTACAAGAAAGGGTCTCATAATAATAAAGCCTAATTGTTATTTTCATCTGGAACTGGAAAGTATTCAATGGCTGAAAAACAGCCACAGAAAAAGAGAGGGGGGAAAAAGAAGCTTGAAGAGAATAATATTGATTGCATGGAGCTATGAGCTGAAGGATAGATTCATACTATATTGTAATATAAAGAAAAGAGGGTGTGAAGGAGGAGGGAAGGAGAAGAGAAGGCGAGTCAACCAAAACTGCAAGATAATGTTTAATTCTCAAGTATTTTCTGTCCAGTATTTGACTAAATATCTTTCAAGTAAATCATAGAATTTGATATATAAAAAAGGAAGCTTAGGGAGGAAACTGAAAAGGGAAAGTGAAATTTGCACTGCATCTAAACCCCCCCAAAAAAGAGCAGAGTGGCAAAAGTCCAATTTCAAGGTTTTACAAAATATTGGAATGGTTTGTCTTGAAGGAGGCTGTAATGACCAATCTTTGTAAATAATCTTGTTCACTTCAAAGATGCCTGCAACAGAAATACTTACAGAATCACATAGTCATTGAGGTTGGAAGTGACCTCTTGATGTCATCTGGTCCAGCCTCCTGCTAAAGCCCAGTCAGCTAGAACAGGTTGCCTGGGACCACGTCCAGTTGGACTTGAAATATCTCCAGGGATGAAAACTCCACAAGTCCCTGAGAAACCTGTGCCAGTGTTCTACCATCCTCAAAGTATGAAAGTATCTTCTTGTGTTCGGAAGGACTTTCATGCTCTTTAATTTGTGCTCATTGCCTCTTGTCCTGTTAGTGGGCACTACTGGGAAGAGTCTGGCTCTCTCATCTTCACTCCCTCCGATCAGGTGATTATACACATCACTATGATCCCCCTGGACTTTCTCTTCTCAAGGTTGAACAGTCCTAGCTCTCAACCTCTCCTTACATGAAAGATGTTCCAATGCCTCAGTCATCTTCATGGCCCTTTGTTAGCCCTTACCTCGCTTCAGTAAATCCATATATTCATTGTACTGGAGAGTCCAAGCCTGGACCCAGCCATACAGATATGACCTTACCAGCACTGAGTTGAGGTGAAGGATCACCTCCCTCGACTTGCTAGCAACACTTTTCCTTATGCAGATATATGTCCACTTCAAGTGTTCCGCAACCTGGTCCTCCTTCATCAAGGGTAAATCTTCTTGTTCCAGCCTTTCCCGGTGGTCTCAGGTGCCTGGGATTCCTCCAAATCCAGGCTGGTCTCACCAGTAAAGACTGAGGCAAAGAGGGCATTGAGTACCTTGGCCTTTTGGTGTCCTTTGTCAACAGGACCCCTGGTGCCATCCAGGTTAATGCTGTGCTACCTACTGCTTGTGTGTCATTGAGAACTGGAAAGAACCATGTCCTGGCTCACTTGGTTCTCATCCTCTGCTAAAATAGTTTGTTGTTCATGGTGATGGCTGTCATTATCATTTAATTAGAATGAATAGGGACTCAAGAGCATTGTAGGGTTGGCTGTTCCCTGTTAGATGTTGCTCTAGATCTCTTCAGTGAGGGTTAGGTTGGGAGTGCAGATATTTGTCATGAATACAGCAAGACTTTTTGCTGTTGCTGTGATCCAGACAGTAACAAAATGCATGGACTTTGAGTTAGCTCTATCCCGAGGCAGCAGTCTCTAAATAATCTCATTATCCCAGCCCACTGAGACAAGTAGTCCCTAAATATCCCATACATGTGTGCATATATGTGTAATAGCAGTTAATGTCTTTTACTGGCACCAGTGTTTTAACATCTATTTTATTTTTAAATGGGTCTCGTTTCAGCCAGTTAGCCAGAGTGCTGCCAAAGCCCCCGTATGAGCTGTGCTTTGCGGTGATAAATGGGCACAACTTGTCTCAAAATCCATGCAGGTTTTTTTTTTTGCTTGGATCCCTTTTCAGAATATGATGGGTGGCCTACTTTTTTGGGGATGAAAAATTATTTTCCTGTTCCTCTGTGACATTATGGGTCTTGTAAACTCTTGCACGGTCTTTTTGAGTAGGTGGCATTATTAGGATGGGTATTAATTATTTTCAGACTGCTGATACATCACCTCTGCATGATCTATATTTGTCTCTTGAATGTTCCTCATCTCTTGCTAATTATAGGTGGTCTTGAGGGAACCGGTTTCCTAGGTTAAATAGACAAGTGTAACACACGGAGTGTTTTTGAAGCACGTTCAAGGGAGAGTTGATTCATGTCACCTACTCGTGTATTCTCAGCCCCCAGGTTTTTTCACCCTTCTGGGGTGGGCATACACTCGTGCTGCTCCCACCCTCCCGACTGGGAGCAAGCTTCCCAAAGCCCCTTGCCCTCAAAGCAGGTAAATTCCTTTCTCTTGTGTTTCCAGGCTTGTTGAGCAAACTGGTTATTTTGTTTCTGCTCTAAGAAACATCAAATTTCTGTGTCTTTTTGCTGCCCCTTAATGTTTTTTCCTCTGTTCTATCCATTACTTGTTCTTAAACCCAGATTTAAGCTCTTCAGCAGATTTTGCAATTAGTGTTAACATCAGTCGTCTGAAACTGAGAAGGGGAAGAGCTTGTGTGGGTTTTATTCTGGTTGCTTATTTTGCTTATCTAAAAAAGTCTCTCCCGATCTTTTTTTTCCCTTCCTTTCTCTTCTCTTCCCCCCACCTGCCAGCCCCTGAAAACTGGAAACATGAGAGGCCTTGTCTGAGCATCGGATTAGGAGCCAGGAAATCCTGACTCTTTCCATGACTCATTGTGTGTGTCCTTGGGCAAGCTGTTACTATCGCAGACAAAAGCTGCACGTAGCACTTGGCTGGAAAAATTAAAATTCAAGGAGATCATTTTCAAGTTTAGATCCAAGCCTGGCAAAGGTGGAGAGGAAGGAGAGGCTGCAGAAGAGGAATACTGGAGGAGCAGTTTGTTTGTGAGCTGCATAAATCCTCTGTGGAGGGAGATGGGTATTGCTCACGGTAATTTCTTTCTTGTTGAGGCCTTTGGTTCCATCAACTCAAGAATATACTGTGGTGGGTAATGGACACACAGCCCTCAGTTTCAGAGCTCTTACTTTCTTATTTGAAATGAAGTCGATAAATAAACAATGAAAGAAGAGAGGGTGCACCCTTGTGTTGGTGAACCTGCACTTAACTGCATAAATCCAACCCTCCGAGGGTTTTCTTGGGAAATGGCTTTGGTGGTTTTGATTAAACGTATGTAAACCCTTGAGGTTTTCCCGTTTGTTTGCTTTTGTCACATCTTGAAGGACGTGAACCTTTCCTCGCAGTTTAGAAGAAATACCGGAGGTCTTTGAAAGCAGCCAAGGTCTGGGGTTTCTAGGCATTGTCACTTGGAGGTATGGGAAGATAAATGGGATCATTTACCTATATTTTCCATGATAAATCAGACGTGAAAATAACTTCCCAAAGCAACAGAATATGGTATTATAGAGAAAGCTGCCTTGTCTATTGCTTATGTGACCTCTTTGAATAAGGCTGAATGACATAAAAAGCTCTCTTCCGGACGCGCTGCTTTCAGAGTTTATTTCCAGACTTTTTAATACCGTGTCCATTCAGTGTTCATTCACGTGACACTGCCTTTAGCTTTATTTTGACTATTTTGATGGCCTGCACATTAGCTCCCATTGCTGTGGTGTCAAGGGTGGTAGTTTTATATTCAGCAGGAGCTACTTGGTTTAAGGTGGCCCTTCCATCTCCCCTGGCCTCTTGTTCCTGGCAACTTGTCTCTTCCCTCTTCTCCTGCGTTACCCAGTTGTGGCTGTGCAGCTGTGCCAACACAGCAGGGGCAGAAGTTTGCAGGAGCATTTTGCTTATTGCTTATTGCTTAAACTGCCACCAAAGAAATGCATACTTCTCCAGGCAAATATATTAGTGAAGGCTACTGTGATCTTTGGATAATCTTTGACATTCATTTGGCAAGAATAAAAGGCTGTGCTTGGAACAAAGGGTTTGGTTTTGAATTATTGAATGCCTGTGTATGTTTTTTTTTCCCTGTTTTTGGTAGTAGTGGTTTATTGAGAGGAAGGATGTCAAGGTTCTGAGATTCAGAATCTCCTGGTGATGCTATGGTATGTAAAAGGTCATTGTCTCAAAAGGTCAGTCCTTCCCCTGCTGTGGGGATCACTGTCCCAGTGCCAGAGAGAGTGGGGTCTGTCTGACCTCTGCCTGCAGAGCATTAACTTCCATTTCCCACTGTCCTGCTCTGTTGACGGACTGGGATGGGAATCCGATAAAAAGACTCTTTCAGAAAGGGTTTAGCTCTGGATTCAGTGCTCTCAGATGTTTGTCCTAGCTTTTATGATCAGTTTTGACCCCATAGGCTTGCAGTAACTGGTGTGGTTTGTAGGTAGGGCCACAAAGAACTCTTGTGTTTCATTAAATTTAGTCTCCTAAACACGTCACATGTCATGTATCATCAATTAGTTGAGGTCCACCTTAAAATCTCTTTGGTTCCTTGTACAACCCTTCCTTTTGGAAGGCCAATTTGTTTTCTTCCAGTTCTGAAGTTATCATTAACTGATGCATTCATGAAAATTTTGCAATTCTGTCCCACCAGAGATTAAGTAGAGTTGTCCAATGCCTGTCAGGAGCAGGAATCCATAAGCCATTCATGAGTCTAAGTTTGACTCCCAAAAGCAGTTCACTACATCAGTAGTTGCCTCTTTTGGACAACTGAGTTAAATGGAGCTATTCAGAGCTGTTCATATGTGTGTGCAGAGTCAGTGATGGAGGGCCACGTTCAGCTTCGGCTCCTGTTGATGAAGTCATTAGAATCAAAAGGACATGTGACTTTGTCTCAGGTCAAAATTGTTTGCTTCAGTATTGTTTTCAAAGAGATAATCCTCTATCGTCAGTCATTTTAAAACCTTCCTTACTGTCTCGCTAATTTAATAGAGTAATTCTCTCCTGGGTGGCTACTGACGAGAAAGACTTAGAAAGGATGCACCTCAAACGTACTGAAGTCAAATATAATTGTATTAAACCTTCTTAAAATGCAAAAATCATTCGATACCAGCAAAATAAACATCTAGTGTGCAGAAATTACATTACTGCGTTCTTCAGTCAGTTGTTTCACAGGCTGTAGGAAAGCTTTTTCGTAATGAAAGACATAAGGGACTTCCATATAGTCTAGACAACCGTTTTAGCTTCTTCTGATGTACCTAGTCCAAGTTTTGAGAGCCAACCGTGCTGGAATTTCCCACAGCTCAGGACCCAAGCTGCAGACAGAGAGGCTTGCCTGTATCTCAGTAGTTAAATTTTATCTATATTCTACGTTATATCCTACTCTTATAAGAAATCATCATGGAATATGGCAATAAACAAAGTAATAATATACACTGTTTGTCTTGCAACACCTTCCTTCCCCCCGCCATAAACCTTTGCTTTTAAAAATCGTTGCTTTGTTTGCTTTTACTATTGTATGAAATTAGTAGTACATCTTGACACGAACAGGTTTAACTTGCAGGACTGGGGCTTGAGCGCAGCCTACTTTCAAAAAACACACTTGAAAGCTTTTATCTTCAGTTATCTTATTGTTGAGGAAAAGATATTCTAAAAATGGTGGATGTTGTATCTTGTTTTGAAGCTTCAAGGTCAGTAACTATTCTTTTTACTAAGAAAACAGCTGTTTTCATGAGTTTGAGCCTTGAAACGGATGGTTTCAGCTTTTCTTCTGACTGCAGCTGGCAAAAGAATGTGCTCAATCCTTGGAAATGAAAATCAGTTTGACCTAGTAATGGCTGTAGGGATCTTGGAGGCCAGAAATCCACACTGTAAAAATACCTGATACAATTTGGGAGCTCAAATCTGATAGTGGCCTTAAACTCCTACATTCTTCTGAGGCTTTGAGAATGTTTTATTCCCCAGCCGGCATTAAGCAGTCAAACTGTTGTTTATTGAATGCCCGGCCTTTTAGCAGGCATCTTGAGATTGTACAAGAACAGGGTGACCTGGGACCAAAGGACAGCCCTGCTCAGACTGTGTCCCCCTGGGAACAAATCACAGAAGGCATAGACATTTTCCTAAATACCCCTTGGTTGTTGTGATTTTGCGTTTTCTTTTGGGTGTCTCTCTGTTCCACGGGATACAAATGAATGCCATATTTAAATTATTTTTTTCCCTTCATCTTCTTGGTTGGTGTTTTTATTACAGCCGTATCATCTTCCAAACACCTGTTCCCATTTTAACTCAGTCCTAATCTCTTGCCAAAAGCTGAACTGGGGCAGGAATGCAATAGTCCCAATAAGGTGTTAAAAATAAAATAGTAGTTGATACTTAAATACCCATTTATATACACAAACAAATTAATCCTCATACCTCATGTGGGGACGTTTTTGTTCTCATTCTGGTTTTAACTGCCAGGAAGCAAAGAGAGAATTTAAGCAGCTAATTTTTCAAGCTTGCTTTTTTTTTTCCTTAAAGTTTTCAGAAGATAACCCAGCGAAGACACCTGTTCAAACTATCTAGTTTCAGAGTTTTACTAAGCAATGCCACATTCTCCTGTCATCTCCTCTGCCTCGTTCCTTTGAGTTATGATAGGTTGGCTGTTTGGACCATACTAATTGCATGTAAATGTGAGCACACAACCAAATACCTCTTGTTAAAAGATATGATTTATTTCTGTTGTTCTCTAACGTGTCTATTCTATGTCGTGCCCCCTCCCCACGTCTTCTTGGTATTTCAAATGATACTTCTGGTACCATTTCTTAGCAATCAGGTTTTGGCGGACGTTCTTTTTGGATATAAATGAAACAGTTTGGAGAAGAAAGCAAAAATAAATGGGAACATCTCCTGCCAGGCCATCAGTGGGTGGAGTGTTAACCAGAAGTGGTTGGCTGGTTTCTTTGTTGCCTCTTTGGTTTTGAAGCACTTTACCACAGTGGTTTTTAATATAGCTTTTCCCGACAGTTGGTTTGAAGGCAAAGCAGGTGACCTCTGGTGCTGCTCCCTAGTTTCTCCTGTCGGTTTTACCTGTCTGGCTTTCTGTAGCATCTTGGTGTAAGAGATGAAAAGGTTGTCTTACGAGTGGCCTCAGGCTCTTAAGAGGCAGCTACATTTGAACAAAGCGAGAAAAATTGATTTTCATTAAATTAAAATTCAAAAACGCATTGACCTACAACATTAAAAGCCATTGAGGGGCTGGAGCGGGTCCGGAGAAGGGCAACAAAGCTGGTGAGGGGTCAGGAGCACAAGTCTTGTGAGGAGCAGCTGAGGGAGCTGGGGGTGTTCAGCCTGGAGAAAAGGAGGCTGAGGGGAGACCTTCTCGCTCTCTACAACTCCCTGAAAGGAGGGTGTAGCCAGGGGGGGTCGGTCTCTTCTCCCAAGGAACAGGCGATGGGACAAGAGGAAACGGCCTCAAGTTGCGCCAGGGGAGGTTCAGATTGGAGAGTAGGAACAATTTCTATACTGAAAATGTTGTCAAGCCTTGGAATGGCTGCCCGGAGAAGGGGTTGAGGCACCATTCCTGGAGGTATTTAAAAGACGGGTTGACATAGTGCTTAGTGACAGGGTTTAGTGATGGTTTTTATCAGAGTTAGCTTGATGGTTGGACTGGATGATCTTAAAGGTCCCTTCCAACCTAGACGGTTCTGTGATTCTGTGATTAATATCTAGTGGCTCTGGTGTCTTGCCAATGCTGAATCCTGCAAATAACTGTATTGCTGTTAAACTGAGGGTTGTGGAGAGCACGAGGGAAACCCAAATCATTTTTTAAGTTGGTACTTGTTTGATAGCCTTGATAATGCACCGCACCAATTACGTATCTGTTTCATTTAGCATGAATGCATGTCTACACCTCAGTTTTTAGCAAGAGATACAGCTTTCTCCTCCTTTCTCCTTATGTTTACAGTTCAGTTCCTTGTTCTCTTTAGCTTTCCACTGTGTTGCTTCTAAAATTGAGATAGTCGAAGCCTGCTATTTTTACTCTCATTAAGGGCAAGGGAGGGAAGGGAGAAAAAAGACAAGAATCACAAGCAAGAAACAGGCATCTCCAGCCTGGCCCTGAAGGGGATTCTGGCTCGCAGATTTTACCCGCTGCTGCAGCTGAGAAACAAACAATTATTTTTGTGGTAATCTTACTTTTTTTTTTCTAGGGAAACAGTGTGAGCAACTCTGTGTGGAGACTTTTGTCTCCCACTGTAGCGTATGAGCCATAGCACAGGCTGGAGGTAAATACCCACGAAAGGTGTATTGTGTGGGTTTAGGGGAGAAGGATCGATTGGCGCGAGGAGAATTCCAATCCCCCCAATTCTGTGATTCTGTGAAACTGTGCCAGAGCAAATCCTGCTGTGACATGGAGGGCTGCGTTTGGAAGTGTGGAATGGGGCTAGAGTGCAGGTCTTGGAAAGGGTGGCAAACACAACCTTCTCTAATTCAGCTTTGTGCAACACCTTCCAGCAAGGCTAAAAAGTTTTCATATGTTCCAGTTTGGCGTGCCAAGGATTAATTTCTTTGCATGTCTCTAGCTTCAGGATGTAGCAAGAAAGCAGTGGCTTGTTTGCTTTAGGTTACCGTGTGTCTCCCAACTGCCCATAGATGTATGTGCTGAAACAAATGTCTTTTCTACGGCAATTTAAGGCCACTTGATGCAGAAAAATACATGCTGCTTGGATTGCCTGATTAGTGTGAAGCTCGGCGTGGTAATTACTACAGTAAAAGCCAAACATCATCTGGTGTTGGCTAAGAAAATCCTAAATTCCGTGGGTTTTGTAGCCTGGTTCGCTTTGGATCACTAATTGCAATGCAAGATTAGTACTAAGTTCCATCCCCCACTGTGGTTTTCATTCAAGAGAGAAACTGTATTTAAGTCTAACGAAGGTAAATAATACTGCTGTTTCTGTGCCTGTCTTAATGGTGGGTGCCACAAGAAGTAACGTCTGCAGTGGGAATAAGTCGTAGAGGCTAATGAGGAAGGCTGGGCAAAAGACAAAATAAAGCCACAAAGTTTTGGGGATTCTTATATCTAGATGCAAAGAAACAAAAGATTAATAGCATTCTCAACTTAACCTGAAAAAAACAACCCCAAAAAGCCTTTTTCTTTTTTTTCCACACAAAGAACTACTTGATCTAAAATAAAGAAAAAATCTTCTTCATAGAAAATAAAGAACACGCAGAGATTTATTTTCTACTGTTTTTGCAGCTGTTTATGGTTTTCCCTCTAAAGCTTGGGCAGGCTTCAGCATGCAACTGTTATATTAGCAAAGAGATAACTTGAAGTTCACGTGCACAGCCTGGGAGTTTGGAGGAATGTCTTGCTTTTTCTCATCTGTGACATTTCAAATCCAGCTTCATACTTGTAAGAAATTAACGGTTTTAGGAAGGATTAGTTGAAAGAATACGTGCTGATTTATAGATGGATTTATTTCATAAATCCTGAAGGGGCATTACCAGATTGAGAAATCATATTTAAAAAAAGAAATCCTTGCTTTGGTCACAATTAATTCCACTAGCAATTGAATTAAAGGAATCTTGAATTCTCTTTCTGCTTGGCTGTTTTGATTGTATTTTATATCTTTCCCAGCTTGGACGGAAGAAGAAATTGATTTATCAGAGTGACGTTCTCCTAATAGGTTTCCTCCTGCAATGGCGACTGGAAAGCCCATAGATCTACAGTGCCTTTCATGTTGTACAGGAGAGGACTTGCCATTCCTCAGCCTTCTCCTAGAAATGCTGAGGAGTTGTCCTTTTAGATGATAAGTCTACTGAAACCAAGTTCTCTCCACTTTTTGTGGCCACCTGGGTTCTTCTGCTTCTGTGGTAGTGTAGCACTGACCAAAAATCTGTTTCCTGTAAGACTGTAGAGCTGCTTGAAGTGACTTCTCTTTGAGATGGGCAATTTCTTGCAGGTACATAGGCTAAAGAATAATCTTGACCTCCTGTGATGTGAGTGAGTTAAGGGTCCTTCACAAAATGTCCTGTCCTCCACACCCAAATCTCAGCCCTGTGGGGGTTGGTGGGTCAGAATACAAAGCTGCCATTCCACACACCCTTATTCTTCAATCCAGTTTGCAGGGTTTTCTCTTGTCAGGATAACATAGTTCCACAACCTGTGCTTCTGTTGACTTCATTGTCACCGTTACCACGTTGTCCTGTGCAGCAGAGAGCTGTGAGACTATTCTGGATATATTTTAGTTTCTGTCTCCACTGGAAGTCCAGCATGATAGCAATAGTCATGAAGGTTTTTATACTGACTCTAGATTTTAGCATCTTGTTTGATTAAGTATTTCAGACTTGGCTTGTCCAACCAGATCTGTTCAGTCAACCTGTAGTAATTGGTTTAGTGACCTTTTCAAGGGACTTACACTCCTCTAGTGTCATTTTTGTTTGAAATTCTTTGTTTTCCATAGCAAAGACTTAAGTAATTCTTACCAGCCTGGTGGTGTGAAGCTCTGCTGCTGTGAGCACGGGCTGGTGGTTCCTCGGTTTGCTTAGTCCAAAAATGCCAGGGAAGGGTAATTACATAAAGCACTTTTTCATATTCTGATGCCTGCTCAAGACCAGACTTCTCACTGGGTGGCATTTAAAGCATATTGGGAAACTTTCCCTGTCTGAGACAACCTGAAACAATTATTTTTGACGTGTTGTGGTAAGTGGCTGGCGTTGATTGGCTGTGGAGGGGACATCAGAGCAGCCAAGTCTGCTTACATGACCGCTGTGGCACAGGGGGAACAGGGACGGAATGATGTGACATTCAGCTATCATCCCAAGAGCCTGGAGTGTAGGAAAAAAGAGAATTAAACATCAGCGTAACAGAGGGCAACTTTGCAGCTGGAGTACAGCCAGGGAGCTTTCAGGCTACCAGGAGGCCATCTTCAGGCAAGTAAATCCTACCCTGTCAAGGCAGGGACATCTCTGGATCCTCTCATTCTTCTAGTAGTAAATACACTGCCTTCCTCCCCAGTTTGCTCCAAAAATGCCTTTGGCACTTCCCCGGGAGCAGCCTCAGAGAGGGAGGGGTAATACGCAACAGCCTGGTGGCCTCCAGTCTGGAAAAGACAGCTGCTTTTTTATGGGTCTGTGGATTCAGTGGGGGCGAGTGTAAATATAGCAGTTAATGTTCTCTCACGTCTCTGCTCATCTAACACCATCTGCTTTGTGTCCGTTCATTCACGCCAGTGCCAAAGCGTATTTCTGGAATGGGTTATTTGTGTATCGGCGGACGTGGTCCATGACCCTTAGGTGAGAGTGAGTATGTAAACTGTGCGGTGGGAGTAGGCAGGCGAGCTCTTTAGGTTTCAGTGTGGTTATTTATAATCAGCCCTTGCCAATAGTTGCTCATCCACAGGGTCATGGTAACAGCGGAGAAGGGCAACGAAGCTGGTGAGGGGTCTGGAGCACAAGTCTTGTGAGGAGCAGCTGAGGGAGCTGGGGGTGTTCAGCCTGGAGAAAAGGAGGCTGAGGGGAGACCTTCTCACTCTCTGCAACTCCCTGAAAGGAGGGTGTAGAGAGGTGGGGGTTGATCTCTTCTCCCAAGTCACAGACAGTAAGTCAAGAGGAAACGGCCTCAAGTTGCACCAGGGGAGGTTTAGATTGGATATTAGGAAAAATTTTTACACGGAAAGGGTTATTAAGCCTTGGAATGGGCTGCCCAGGGAAGTGGTTGAGGCACCAATCCCTGGAGGTATTCAAAAGACGGGTTGACATAGTGCTTAGAGACAACGTTTAGTGATGTTTTTTATCAGAGTTAGGTTGATGGTTGGACTAGATGATCTTAAATGTCCCTTTCAACCTGGACAATTCTATGATTCTGTGTTTACTGGTTCTGGTGGTGGTGCAGGAATGGGAAGAGCACTCAGAGAAGGCAGTGTTCCTTTGGCATCCACAGCTTCTCTGGGCAGCCTGTTCCAGTGCCTCACCACCCTCACAGCAAAGAATTTCTTCCTAATATCTCATCTAAGTCTCCCCTCTTTCAGTTTAAAACCGTTACCCCTCATCCTATGGCTCCCCTCCCAGGTCAAGAGTCCCTCCCCATCTCTCCTGTAGCCCTTTAGGGACTGGAAGGGTCTCTAAGGTCTCCCTGAAGCCTTTTCTTCTCCAGGCTGAACCCCCCCAACTCTCTCAGCCTGTCTTCATGGGAGAGATGCTTCAGCCTTCTGATGGTCTTCATGGCCCTCCGCTGGACCCGTTCCAGCAGCATTTGCCATTGTTTGTAGGCTGTCACCTCACTGGCGTGTAATCAAGGTTTCCTCTGCAGTCCTTCAGTCACACCTGATGTCAGACTGTCAGATGGGCAGGACTAAAGCCTGGGTATCTCTTTGCGTACACATCGTCTGCTTGCAGTGGATAGGATTTAAGGCAGCAGTGGAAGTTGTGTTCTTCTAAAACACATTGTAATGTTATGAACTGTGTGCGGTAGTATTTAAAAATTGGTTTAATGTTCCAAGAAGTCAACAATAAAATGTCTTTTACGCATTTAAGCTTCAGTTCTGAGACTAGTAGTGGAGTTTTGTGCTTTGGTGTGCAATGGAAAAGCAAAACCAGAGCAGTCATATTTCAGGAAGCGTTTGTAGGTTTAATGGTTTCATTATTTTCTTTTGCTGAGACTAAAGCATATGTAAGCATATGTAACTACTTGCAACCCACTATTTTCCTTTATAATTATGCAGGAGTAAACAGAAGTGTAATTCCCTCTGTAATACTGAAGAGAAATTCTGTTGTGTATCTTCCACCTACTTGTGTTTCACTCTTGGGAGAGGCATAGGTATTAGAAATTCTGTGTCCTCGGCTTTGAGAGAAATAGACAGAGATCTTTATTTATGCACGATCCACTTGGTCTCCTTTAAAGAGAATGCAAACATAAGAATATTTTAAAAGTTTGTGTTAGAGCACGGGAATGCATCTTCTGGCATACAGGTTGTTTTCCTCTTTTGTTGAAATAAGGATCTGGCTTCTTTTCTGTTTTGGTTTGGTTTTTATGTTGTTGTTTTTTGGGGGTTTTTTTGGGTTTTTTTTGCAGCTGATTGAAAGATTGAACTGTTTTCCCTTTCCTTAGCCGAGAAAATAATTTTCTCCTGGTGCTGCGTTTCCCCTGTCTGTTGTCAGCTTCCCAAGACAGATTGTATGCACTGGATTTGCAGATTGCATTTCTTTAAAATATATTGTTTAGCTGCCTCTAGTCACGCTTCTGCTTCTCCTACAGCAGTCATCGCTCTGCCTGCTCGCCCAGTGTTACCACTTGGGTAGAAGAGATTTCTTTCCAGCAGCTTCTGCCATCTGGAACTGCCTCCTTCTCTCTCCTTCCTTCACTAGATCGCCATAACTTTTTCAAATATTTTCTGGAACTATAACTTCTTTTCTTTCACCTGTCACTCCTCAGTGTTTGACTCTGCGACTGGATGCTTAATTTAGTAGGAAATGCCCTTACCCCCACTGTTTTCCGTGAGATTTTTATCATATGAAGTCAGGAAAATGCTTTGAGGCACAGCTTGATGAAACACTCTGTAAAATAAAATGTTATTAGAAAGTTTTAGAAAGACTGAAACCGATAACCCCATAACTGCCTTCTCCCTACTGAGGAAAGAATATTGCCAGCCTCCATTTTTGTAGCTTCTAGTAAAAAGGTTTCCACCAACACAATGCTGTTGTTTCACTCGTCTGGGTGTGTGTATGGACAAAATTGTCACCGAGTCGTAGAATGGCTGGGGCTAGAGGACACCTCTGGAGACTGCCCAGAAAAAAACATTTTGTGAGATAAATCATTTGTATGCCTCCGGTATTCTACTGCTCCCTCTGTATTGATATCTCTTAAAATGCTTGAAAATGTGAAGTTTATGTTTGTTGGTTATCCAGAGGTCTTAGCAGCTTCTGGCTCTGTGGAAACCAGCGGGGATGGAGTGCTGAGATGCACTTGATACTCTGAGATAGAATAAGATTGCTGTCTTCAGAAATAGTTGAGAGGAAATGAAAAACCAACATCTTCTATCATATAAGTAAGGATGGTAGAGTACAAAAATCAGTTCTTAATGATGGATTAATATAGGTATCTTGAGTCCTTTAAGAAGCGGACAATGTGCTGAGATAAGGTCAATAAAATATCCTTGAATAAACTGATGAGAGAACAGACTTTTATTCTGAGTTTAGTGATAAACCCTAGGTTGTAGATCAGATAGCCCTTTGGCATGTTATTTTTCTTTCAAAGTGCACTAGCAGTGGTGAAATACTGGGTTTGCAGAGTACACTGAAAGAGCTGCTACTAGACCTGCAAGAGGCCAGTAGTTGTCTGTCTTGGAGAGAAAGTATCCCAATACATGGAGAACTGGGGGAGAACCATTTAGTCCCACCTTCCTGATCTGTAGTAATTCATTTATTATGTAGACCATAAATTTTACTACTGTTTAGAAACCCAAGAGCGTCTACAGTAACAGTGATGATAAAGAAATATTTTATATGCTTTGTATTGAACTTTGGATAAAGTGGAACTTTAGAAGTGCTTTAGTTTCACTGGGTTTTGTTTATGGAACATTGTGTGTTGCAGGTGTTTTTAAATGATTTTTGTGTGTTATCCCTTTTTTGTCAACTGAAGGAATGATCTAGTGTGCTCTTTTCATTCCCATCGGTAGTAAATATAAATACAGACAGTGATAAATTATTACTTTTGATGTTTTTCATTTTATTGGGCAGTAGGGGAGCCTAGCAGTCTAGAGAAATGTAGTGTTGCAAATAATCCTCTCAAAGGAGTGAAAAATCCTATTTCATGCATTGTAAAATATAGCAAGTAGTCAAATTAAACAAATATATCCATTCTAAAGATACCTCAAAACTGTGTATCAAAGGGGCCTGCAATCTTGGGCAGAAAAATCTGCTTTAAGTTCTGAATCTTACGAATTGAGATGGTTATTGCTTCTCTTGATTTTTCTCTTTCTTCTTTGCAATGCGATAAGAGTAAACTTGGGAATTTTTAAGAGACATCTATTAGGTAGAAAAGTGGTGGGAAAGTAACACTGCTCTCAAATACAGCCTCTGCTTTCTTATTGCGTGTGTTATTTTTTTGAAGTGAAAAGATGATTATAATGTGTAATTTCAGTTATACAATGAAACATCTTTGTTTTACCTGCAGTGTTGGGACTAATGGCTTTTTGCTTCCTTTTACAGGTCGCCTTTTTGAAGATGTGAAGAATACAGATACCTGTGTTGAAAATTCTTCTCAAATTGCTTTTCAGCAGAAAAGTACAGATCACTTCCAACGGTGTGACTTCTAGAGAAAAATCCAGTGGCGATACAGGACAGAATGGGGGTGTGGTGTGTTGTTCTTCATATCGGGATGTGTTTCAAAACCAAAGAGGGAGAGAGTCAACTTTTGCATCTGGTGCGTTCTTAGATGTAATTCTTCAGAGTGACTTACCTGTCACATCGAGCTGAGACGACTGTTATGATCTCTTCATTGCCAAAAAGAAATCATTTATGTGTCTTAGCACTGCCTTTATCAGACAGTGTTTGATAGTGACCTGTATGTCCCTAGGAAAATTCACACCTGGTAGCAAAGGGAAGTTTTAAACCATTTAATGTCATGAATACTAATGAAAGTTCTTTACTTTCTTTGTTCTGGTAAAGTTAGAGGTCCGTCTTTAAAATATAAAATCTGGTTTTCGTCAGACTTAGGTGTTTGTCATGTATATTGTTTCCACAGTAAGGTTTACCTTCGTTCTTGAGAGAGAAGGAGGACATTTTCTGTATTTCTACTCCTCATGTAGAATTTTTTTAAATTGATAAAGTTTTGGAGAAACTTACTCATGAAATGACCATCATGTGGGACGTGACACTGCAAAGTGTTGGACGCCTTCTTTGTGTTTTACACATCCAGAGATGAGTAGCTGAGACCTCCCAGAACCCAGTCTGGATATCATCTTATTGTTATGTTGTTATTTTGGTTTTCAGTATTGAAGGAAGAACAAAAATATTCTGAGTTTTGTATTCAGGGACTAAATTATCTAGCTTCAAGGTATTTTGTCTACACACCAATGTTCAGTCATTTTAGGAATAAAATATATTTTTTAAATCAGTTTACTGTTTTTTCTGCTTAATTTCTGTGGCAGTTTCAGCTTCCCAGAACATGACTGAGCAATTTGCAGGTGGAAGACATTAATATCACACAGAAATACTCCAACTTTAAATTATTTTCTGACCTATTTAAATGCCCCCCGTTGTGGTTTGTGCGTAGGGAGAAATTTCAGGTCAGAGAATATTTATGCTTTTGAGGTTTAATCTCTCTCACGTCCTGCCTCATTTGGGATTGTGGCCGTAAAGAGTTAATCTCCCTCTGGTAACATACATGGTTCCAGAATGAGTGTTTACTGGGGGAGATAAAACGCTTCCAGAGATGAAAGGAAAGTCAGCTCCATCCTGCGTGGTCCGTGCTGTGGTTTGGATTGGTGGTTTGGATTTCTGGCTCCACAAATCCACCAAATTCACCAAAACTGATGTTTTGGCTGTAGCTGAACCTTCTGTTTCCTGCTCTGCCCCAACCTTACCCCAGTGACTAGGCTGAGAGTGGACAAGAAGTTAGGAGCTGGGGGAGGACACACGGTGGGGACAGCTGACCTGAGTTGGCCAAAGGGACGTTCTGTACCACACGGCATCAGGCACAGCAGTAAGAACTTGGGGTAGAGGAAAAAAGAGGGAAAGGGGCCTCTTCCAAGGTGGTGGTTGCTCAGAGAGTAGCTGGGCATCGGTCTGCTTGTGGGAGGTGACGACTTACTTGCTTTGCATCCTTTGGTTTTGTGGTGGTTTGGTTTTTTTCCTTTTTCCTTCACTTACTAAACAGTCTTTTCTCTTGACCCACAAGTTTTCTTGCTTTTGCTCTTCCTGTTCTCTGCCCCATCATGCTGGTGGAGGAACGGAGGTGGGAACTGAGCAGCTGGGTGGCTGCTTAGCTGCTGGTGAGGGTCGACCCACCACAATCGCAAAGAGAAATTGTGAAGTCCCCAAAAGAAAAAAGAAGAAATCTTTCTGTTCCAGCTTCCCTCCCATGTGGGGACATTCTCCTTCCCTGGGTTCCCACTGGCCACAGCTGTCCATCTGTGTCTGCACGAGGGGCAGGACACTTTGACACAGCGCCCTTTCCTTGGTTCTAGCTCCAAGACCTCCATTAACATTTAACCACTGACATTCTCTGGAAAATATCAGACCACATCTGGTAATATATAAAAGCCTTGGAAATGTTACCATTTGAACATAGATTTCTTTGGCTTTATTCAGAAAAAAAAGCGTTTTTGATGCTTTGCCAGGTACCAGGCAATACATTACTTAGAACTCCTGTTTCTGAAAACAACTTTCTTGGCTTTTTTCCCCCTCCTATTTCTTATATGATCTTTCCTACTACGCCAGTGGTGGATTTGAGGTGTGAGAGCTTCATTTGACACTTTCTTGCATTCAAGCTGCTTTATAAAAGCGAAACTTGGCCATTTTTTCAGGAATAACCTAGCAGTGAACCGTGGGCTTTCATAAGCAATGGACTTGGGTTCAGAAGAACCATTGAGTTCTCCTCAAGGCTTCTTCCTTGGCCTTTGCCTATCACTGCCTTTGCCTCTATTTTTCTGTTGAATAGCGTGGTGCTTCTTGACATCAGCATTTGGAAAAGTTATGTCAGTACAAAGTACAATTAGCGACTGTGTTATTTTCTTAGCATCAAGAGTTAGTGGTATATTTTAGTCTGGTCTAAACACCGTGTCTGGATACATCCATAACAGAAAGCTTGTTTGGTTTTGAAGTGTGCAGACAGTATCTCCGTGCAGATGGAAAAGCGTGCACCAAGATAGGAGTTGGCCTAGAAGCTGTGTTCTTAGAAAATATTTGGTCCTTCTTATCGCTTGCCCTCTCTCCCCAGCGTTTTTTTTTTTTAAATCTGTTACAGTCTGCATTTTTCACTGCAGAAAGGGTCTTAATTTTTTGCTTTCTGTAGTGCCAAGCACAGGGTTAGTCTTAAAGTTCTAATAATGAATAACGTGAAGAAGGCCCCAGCTCACATTAAATGAGATGGATGGGCATCCTTTCCTAATGAGCAGTTTCCAAATAGTGGATGGCAACAGGAAGATATTAAAAACGTCAGCTTTAATTCTAATATACCCTTGGGTTATAGAGACGGCTGTTGGCGTGGTGCAGAAACATGCCTGTTCATCAGTCCAGTTCAGTCCTCTCCATTAGTGACAGCAGACAATCATGCTGTTTCTGTCATTAACGGCTCGCGGGGCGATTACAATAGTGTAGGGCTTGTTACTTCTTCTAAACAAGTTTGAGCAGTTAACTGGGGTATGGAGTATGGAGGCTTAAGGAGTATATCCGTGATGCAATGCCTCTGCCCTCCACTTCTTTGTAGACTTTGTCAGAAGTTTCTGGCTGTGACTGATGGGACGGGTGACGTGCAACAATCCAATCGTATAGTTAGTGTAGGCTGTTTGCTCAGATTACCAGACTTGCCCTTTACCAGGCTTTGATTTATGTGGGCCTATTAAGAGAAGGGCAGGAACAGTCCTTTGTCTGAGCTTTGAAAGAAAACGGAGGTATGGGACAATTTACGGCTTGCGCTTGGTTGCTGAAAGGGGGTTTTGTAAATTTGTTGGAATAAATATTCTCAAACGTGAAGCAAAATGAAAACGCACTAAATTAAGAGCGCCTTTTAACTTAATGGCTATAGAGAAGGTACGAGTTGTTGTTTTAGTTGATTCCCAGTAATTGTTACGATCATATTTTTGGGGGGTTGAGATGCGTAAACGCGGCTTGGCTGTTGCAGCCTCTTATCTCGAGAGTGCAAAGAGCAGCGTGGGTTCCGATCCAGCAAACACAGCTCTGGCAGGTCTCCGCCTGGGTAAGTGAACACGGCAGGAGCGAGCCCAGCAGAAGAGAAGGAGCGAAGCGCGACCGAGGGCTCCCTACGATGCTTAGAGGGGAAAATATATTAACAGCGTGCCTGAAGGAATTTTTTTTCCCCGTCCTTAAAAGTGCTTTTCAAATTGCCGCAGGCCTACGAAGAAACATCTTGGTGGGTTGGGGATTTTGGAATTGGTGTCATAATTTGCTAATGAAAACATATTTCCTGGCCTTTTGGGTTTTTTCAATGATCACATGAACTCAGATGAACAGCTTGTCGTATAGTAACGCTGATTTATTTTACAATTTATTTCTAATTACCCATAGATTTACTAGGATATGTGTTATAAGCTGTACCTTCCTCCTCTTCTAGGTTTTGACACTTGCTTGGCAAGAGCCACCATTTACACAAGAGCCTATTAGCTTTCACCAAACTTAGAAATTTTTTTTTAAAGTAGAAACGAGTTGCAATTTGTTGTTATAGTTACCAGAAGACAAGTAAGTAAAAAAGACCTCATGTGGGCTATTTGTTTTGTTGTGTATCATTTTACATTTTAATCTGGATTTTTGCCTCTTACTCTACTAGGCAAATGTTTCATTATTTGTATTAAACATTTTTATTTTGGCCATAGAACATGATTTTAAAGCGTTTTCAAAAGAGCTAGAATTCAGAACCTGTAAGACTTTTCCATCCCTTGAACTCAGTCTCCTGTTACAGCTGTCACTCTTCCACATGGTTCTCTCTCATATGACTCCTTTCAAATCCTGATCCACCCTATATTTAATCAGATTCTGGTGTTGGGTGTTTGTGGGGTTTTTTTTTGTGGTTCTGCTGTCCTTAGTGGAAACCTGACCAAAACCTCAGCCTTCTGATAGGAATCTTCTAATTTCTGGGGTGAAGTATCACTGGCTAATTTACACCCATCTGTTGTACCGACTGCATTCTTTCATGTAGGTGGGTAGTTTTCTTCTTGGGTTCTTAAACCTCATACCATGTTTAGGGAACAATCCTGTCTTCTGGATGTTGAACAAGCTGGTCTGGTGGGAGGTGTCCCTGCCCAGGGCAGGGGGGTTGGAACTCGATGATCTTTAAGGTCCCTTCCAACTCAAACCATTCTGTGGTTCTATGATTTTGTCTGGCTTAAGTTCAGTTTCAAGTAACAATTCATGCAAACATAGCATTGTTCCAACTTAAAACCACTGGTGACGTGGTCTGGCTTAATGGGGTGAAGGGTGGATGGATGAATGAATAGAGTTTCTGCAGAAATCTTTGTCTGATCAGCTGTGTGTTTTGTATATTAAAATGCATCGTGGACTTTATTACCCTAATCCGCACACACCAAATGCACCGGAACGCCATATGTCTCCACAGCTGCAGGGGATAACCCAGCCTACTATTAGTTATTAATTTAATATGATCCTCTAATCAAAGATGATATAGTAATGCACAAAAGGACACATACAAATTTACATTTGTCATTTTCTGCTTTGAAGTTTTTTGTCGCATAATCTAAGCATGGGTTTAAGTTTTGGATGATGTGGATGAAAAGGCTTTTCGATTATTTGGAGGAAAGCATTAAGGAATCCTGACCTTGTTGTGTGTTCAGACACGGCTCCATATACAGCTTCAGCCCGCTCCTTCAAATAATAGCATCTTCTCCATCTGATTTCATGAAGAATTCAAGATTAAAGGTTGCGTATGAGCAGTCTTCCTACTGAGAGAGTTTGTTGGTAATAAAGCGCAATTTTGGCTTCTTATCCTTCTAATGAAATGGTGTTACACACATTGCAAAACTCTGGTAATTTCATTTTACTGTAATTCATAAAGAGAATAATAGGAAAGGAACAATGCACTGGGGTGTTTGATTAGGAAATTGAGGGCCATCTTCACTGTTTTTTCCAGATAGCTTTTCTCCTTCCCTCTGTGGTGTTGTTTTTTCAGAATTGCATTGCTTTGGTACTATCTCACTTCTGCAAAAGACAATTCTGTTAAATGTATTCCCGAATGCACTAATGAAGTTGTAACTGTTTGGCAAAGGCTTGGAGACGAAGTTGCTGCCGTGAAAAATGAGCCTTGTCAACAAAAAACTTGATTTGTGATCAGGAAATGTGGGCAATGTGGGCAATGGTGTATTACCTGCTTGTCTCCCGCTTTTGGGTGTATCCACTCTCCCGAGGATGTCAGGAGCACCCATGGACTCTGTCAGCTCTTCTTTGCTGTCAAATTAAGTCACAGCAGACACTTTTTTCATCTCTCAGTGTTTTGCCCAGTCTAACTGGGTATCTTTGGGCTTTGTGGCTGGCACTCTGGGATTTGGGCACCAAATCTGGGTGGTTTTTTGTTCATCTGTACCTGTCTCTACCTCGTCTGTGCTTATAAAATGGGAGAAAAGCACGGCCTAGTCTTGAAAGAGGAGTTAGAAGGAGAAACATTTTAAAGACTTTGAGTTTTGGGGTAAGCAGTCAAGGATTTAATAGATAAAATATGAATTTGCCGTGGAGTGTCTATAAAAGAAAATGTAAATTGTTCCATACTAACAGTTGCCTGGCATTTTGGCACGTCTCATGAAAAGCTGTTGCTCCCAGTGTCTGCTAGGAGATCATATTATTTCCTTCTCTTAACTCCTAATGCGTTTACCCTGGCTGTGATTTATGTAGCCAGGAACGAGAACTGAAGCACTTACACAGGGGAGAGGATGGGTTCCTTCAATGCCAGAGCTGTTAAAAGCTAAATCTTCAGATCCTTAACTCATAGGATAGTGTTTGCCTTAAACCTGTTTGTACTATTTTATTAGTTTCACTACTGTGTTATTTCTACACTGTTTAACAGCAGCTGATATCTTTTCATGTTTTTCAAGATCCTGGGGTGTTTATTGTAGGTGCAATCCTTTTTTTTTTTTTTTTTTTTGGAGAAGCTGGGCTTCTACAGCAAACAGAGACTGCAGATCTATCTTAGCCAATGAGCCATTAGTTTATGCCAGTCGAGGAAATTCTGCTTTCTGTTAAACTGTTAAAAACTGCAGCAGCTTATTTATACTCTCACGGAGTTGGCATTAATAGCATCCAGTCTCCTTAAAATGTGCACTGTTTGTTTCGTTCTAATCCGTCTTGTTTGAGAAACAAGTTAAATGGGTTAACGCGTTATGTGCGTTGCTTTGATGACAGATTTGGAATTTCCTGCCTCGAATAAAGGAGCAAGGATTAGCCTTAAAGACGCGATTCCACCTCTGCCATCCAGATCTAATGCTTGCCTTGCAAAACGGGGGAACAATCCTGTCTTTGCAAGGGTTTCTAGGAGACCCCTTTTCTGAGGTGGGAAAGCTGCCCTCCAGATGCTCGGATAAATTTTCGGGGTGTCCCTTATTTTACAGGCAGCTGCTAAGACCTGGGAGGGACGCGGTCTTTCCTCGCTGCCCCTGACTGAAGAGCAAGAGGTGACTTCTTACATATTGTGCTATTTTTGTATAATCTGAGTTTCATTGTAGTATCCGGGCTGCGCATCCTACAGGTCATTAGGAATGTAGGAGGGTTTAACAGACGTGCAGGCAAAGGGATGCCCTGTCCCTCATATAGATAGCATGGGAGAAAATTGCACGTATTTACTTGCTGCTTGAGTACCCTGCAAGAAAAACAACACCTGAAGGGTAAGGCAGAGTCCTGAAGTAAGTATTGCATTAAACGGGTGTCGTGGTTTCAGCCGGCATGGAGTGTACTTTCTTGCTGGCAGCTGGTGTGGTACTGTGGTTTGGATTTGGAATGGGAGTGTTGTTGATGGCCATCAAGGCCTTTTCTTTTTTCAGTGGTGCCCAGGGACAGGACAAGAGGGAACGGGCACAAACTTGAACACGGGAAGTTCCACCTAAACCTGAGGAGGAACTTCTTTCCTGTGAGGGTGGCAGAGCCCTGGCAGAGGCTGCCCAGAGAGGTGGTGGAGTCTCCTTCTCTGGAGACATTCCAAACTCACCTGGACACGTTCCTGTGGGACCTGCTCTGGGTGGACCTGCTCTGGCAGGGGGTTGGACTAGATGATCTCCAGAGGTCCCTTCCAAAGCTGTATCATTCTGTGATTCTGTGATTATTCTGTCTTTATCTCAACCCACAAGTTTTCCTTATTTTTCTGGTTCTTCTCCCCATCCCACTACGGGGAGGGGAGGAGTGAGCATCTGCCTGGCTGGGGTTAAACTATGAGAACAGGCTAGAGAGCTAAAGGCTGAACTCTTACCATGATCCCCAATGGCTTCCTGCTTTCTCACTAAGAACCTACCAGCCAGGCTTTTTCCTTTCGTGCTATTAATGCCCCACACAGATACTCCTATATCTGCGCAAGCTGTGTCTCTTATGTCAGCAGCAACATAGACCTCTAACCTCTGAAAGTAACACCAGCTTCCTTGGGCAATTACTTTGGCCATTTTGTGCTAGAAACGCTCCTTTAGCGCTGCGCTAACTTTAAGAAAAATATGTTTTAAATTGCCCTGGAGGAAACTTTAAAAGGTAACGAGCAGGGGTGAAGGGGACAAAGAAGAATTAGAAGAACTATATTGAGGCTTCGGCTCTCTGTGTTCTGCATGTTATGGAGCCAAAACAACATAAACCCCGCGTCTCTCTGCGGCAGAAAACATCCTTCAGACTGGCTCTCCTGTGCAGTCGCTGTAGAGGAGGTTTAAATATAGGAGAAATGGGCTTACTGGGAAAGTTGTGAGGGGGCTGTGATTTCCAACATCCTTGTTCAACTCCAGGGTCTCTGAAGTGTGCGTGAGCAGAAGCCATGGCCGCCGAGTCCGAACCTGTGTCGATTGTCACTTGTGTGGGTGTCAGTGCCAAGCGCTTTCCCACCCCCCTGACACGTTTTTGCTTTCCTAAGTTTTATGCTGTTCCAATCTCTTTGAGATTCCCCTGGCCAAGGCCAGCAGGGGCCAAGCTGTGCTTCCTGGCCAGCCTGGAGGGTGCCTTTCTAATTCTTCCTAACAGAAAGAAATTAATAAACACGGGTCCTATTATGCCTTTTTTTAAAACAGGAGTCTCGATTAAAGGAAAGCATAACAGCTCCATGCCCTGCTTAGTATCTCACACAAATATAAACACTTGCAAAACGCTTTTCACAAGCTTTATAAGTCAGAAAATGAGAAAGAAAATGGCATTAAAAATTAATTGTAAAAAAAAATATTAATAATTTCACACTAAGGTAAGGAAATTCCAATTAGACAGAAAAATACCTGTTGGAGGGGCAGCTCTGAATGCTATTGGATATCTGAGCCCCCAGCTGACAAAGAGTTTCTAATTTTGGGCCAAATTAAGCTCTCATTTATGCTGGCATGTATCCCCAGGAACTCTTTTCACTTCATCAGGGTACTTGAGTCTTACCCTTGTGTAGCTGAGACCATAAATGAGCCCTTAAGAAGCTTTTTGCTACTGAGAATTCTTTCAGAGCCTTATCATTATTTAAGTTCTTTCCTGAATAATGAACAGGCAGAGGCAGGAGGGAGAAAAGACTGGCAGACATGAACTTGCTGTTATAAAACAATAAAATGTCCTGAAACTTGAGGATTCCAACTTTGTTACAGATGCCATTGTTTAGGTAAGCCCGTATTGTTTACCTTTGACATTTAAATCCACTAAACATTGGGAATCCAGAAACCCCAGATTATTAAGAGGATGAACAGACCTGATTACAACGCATAGCACCGTGTTATTCATATGGAGGCTTTTCAAAATTGTCTTTCAGTAACTTCTTTCCAAGTCTGAGTAAAACAGATCTCTACAGCTGGACACTTGTGTAGCGTAGTAGTTATGTTACACATGAGTGTGACCTTCAAACACTAGTGTTTATGGGCGCATCTCTTGTGGTTAGCATGATAAATGATGTTATGCTGGCTAATTAAATCAATACATCTCATTAATGTCTTGCAGTTCCTGAATTTCTTGCCACTCCTCAGTCCCACGGATCACCTTTCAGATCTGCTTTTCTCAGACCAACATGCATTTTTCCCTCTCTTCTTTCTCTGCAGAGTTACAATAATTCCAGTATTGTCCTTGTGAAAGTATGTTTGAGACGTATATTTAGTATATTCAGTAAGAGAATAGTTGAAAGGTAACCAGTAGCACCTCCTACTTCCCCATTAAATTTATTTTCACCATTTCACACGTGGAGGCCCTTCTGTGACTTTATGACTTAAATTATAAACTAAACAATGGAAATGGCTTTCGTTTTGGTTGAACATGTTGTGAATTGTGTTAATGCAGGGAGAGAACGGGTGCTGAGGGATGTTATAGGAAAGAATGTAGAGAATCCTGCAAGGATTTTCACTCTCTTGCAGTACCGACAAGGATCTGAGTCAGGCGTATAGCTAACAGCATTGTCCCTATGCCTGTCGTGTGTGTCTGCCTCTACGCTTCCACAGAACAGAAAGCCTTTTTCTGTTCCCCTCTTGAATTTTACCATATATTAAATACCTAATAGAAGAGTGTTAAAACCTTTCCACATTTTTTTCCCAGAGATAATAACCTAAGTATCTCTTGGAATATGTTCGTTCTCTTGGATATTTTTAATTTTTCTTTCCCAGTAAGTCATGTTCTCAATACCTCTCAGAATAGAAATAAGAATTTTGGAGTTTGGGGGTTTTGTGTGCCTCAGGTTTTTTGTATTGTTTGTTGGGGTTTTTTTGTTTGTTTGTTTGTTTTGGTTTTTTTCTTTTCTTTCCCTTCTTTTAATTCCTTTTTATTTACAAGTTTTTTTCACAGGCAAAGAAAGGTAAGACAAGAAATCTCTCCATAGTTAGCATTTCTCTGGAAAAACTGGGAAGAAGCAGGTTTCTACAACAACTAACCAAGCAAGATGGGACAAAAAAAGAGCAACTGGCAGCGTTCTAGGCAAGCCTAGCAACAGCCCGTGTCTGGAGAGCTTGTTAGGCTGCAAGTGTATGTTTTAATAGGGGAAAAGCAACGTTGGTCTGAACGAGCTGGATACCAGTAATTCCCAAACAGAGAGCTTGGACCTGCCCCCATCCCTGCAGCACGCCAGGATGTAGGAACAGAACCTGGCTCCTCCCTGGGAGTCCTGTCTTGCTTTTCTTGGTTTGTAATGAGGGAACAGAAAGATCCCGGAGCAGAAAGCAAGACCACCACCCTCTCTGCAACCCTAGAGCCAGTAACTCCAGCCCCCTGAGCCATGAAGTGAGTGGGGAGGGGAAGGTGAGGAATAAGCTTTCTTAATAGATGACTTGTGGACATGTTAGGATGGAGGGCTACCAGGAAAAAACATTAGGATGATGATACCCACAGCACCTTCTCTGGGAAGCCTTTTGCAGGTAACCAAACCCTGCTTTCTGCCCAGGCTAGAGCTCATACACAGGACTTTTCCTGCCTTCTTTGCACTGTGTATAGTAGGTGTTTTAGTGAAGATATAAAAGAAGTCCTCAGGTTGTGTTGCTTCATCTACCGCTAACCTGTCACATGGCGGCTTGTCCTGCAAGACGCTGGGTTGCCATCAGAAATCCAGCTTGTTATCCAGAGGTGATACCACGCAGCATTTGCCCGTCCTCTTCCTGCAGCTAATAGAGCTGTCAGCTCCGCTGTCATTCCCTTGTCACCCCCTCCAGAAACGCATAGAAAACCTTAAAGGAAACGGGTCATCCCAAGAGTAGACTCTTGAAATAAAATTGACCCTTGTTCAAATGTACATGCAAAATGGCTTGGACTTCTCCCTTCAATTGTCATTTGTACTGGATTTGCCTTTCGTTCCACAGAGAGTTAATGTGGGTTGAAAATATGACATTTTTCAGGAAAAATATCTGTTATAGGTGCCAAAGGCTGTTCTGTTGTCAACGGTTTGTGATATTTTCATGGCATCCTTGGAAGAAAGGTTTTTCCCCTCTGCCTCCTTCAGTTGCCTTAAGCCCAGCGTTACCCTCTCATTCAAGGGATGATAATGATTGTGTTCACTTGTTGCATTAGATGTTTGTGCCAAGGGTGTTTGTGAATGTTCTAGCTGATGTTAAAGACAAACCTTAGTGCCTTTTGAGTCGCCGTTGCAAGGGAGGAGAAGTTCAGCAGGTAAAGCGTCACTCAGTCAAGAAGGTGCGTGTTGGCTAGTGAAGCACAGGGGATGACAGCCGGTCTGACAAAGTGACATTTGCAGCTCCAGAGAAGTGAGACTTTCTTAATTTAACTGGAGAAGTGTCAAGATCATCTGCTGAGTAAGTTAGATGGGAGTTGCAGATGGAAAGAAAGAAAGTTTCTAGAGGAAAGATTACATTTGCTCAGAGCCCCTGGAAAGGAAATTAGTTATAGACATTGGTGTGGAGGAAAGGATTTTCTCTAACGAGTGCTGCCTGTGACACATGACACACAGGGAGGCAGCATCCCTGATATGTCAGGAGAGCACCTGTAGCAAATGAGTGGGATACGGAATAGAAATGACTTTTTATGCTTTCTCTTGTAAACAGCCTGAGTGTAGCCTTCTTCCTTATGCCTTAAAACCTCTTTGTTGCTGTGGCGTCTATTTTGGATGCTGTAAATAAATACTCCCGCTTGGATTTGGCTTTGTCCCAGCTGGAGTTAAAGTACTTGATTGAAAACAAGACATTCCTTGCCGAAGGGCTGCGGCAGCCCTAATAGGCAACCAGGGAGGTGGTCTCCTCGGGGCGAGGAGGGCAAGTCACCTCCTCCTGCAGTGAGGGATGGCTCCCGGGGCTCTTAGCAGGATGCTGGTGAGTGAACCCGAATCTCAGTGGTCCTGTGGGAATTTGTCACCGCCGCACTCGGAGTCGTGCTGTGTTTTTATTCCTCTCTGAAAGAGTGAACCTCCGCGTTAAGGGTGAGCTTATCTTTCCCCATTTCTTTCTTCGCTCGTGAGCAGCTCCTGGTTTGCTGGGGATGCAAGCAGTTTGCCAGCGATCATGTCAGAACATTTGTTGGCACCATACTCCCACTTTTAAGTCATAAAGCAGCAAGGGGAATTGCTGCTGCCGTCTCTTCAGCAAGGCAACAAAGGCATGGATGTAGTAATGCACACCCCTGAGTATTTAACCAGTTCTCCCCACATTCCTCCTTTTGTTCTCCCAAGCGAAAAAGCAGCTCTCCCTAGCAACCACTTTAAGGCTGAGGGCAGGCTGAAAGTGAGCTTGACAAATGGAAGTGGGATGCTGTGGCGTGTGGGGCTGGCGGAGCGGAGCAGCCTGGTGGGATTATGGAGCCCACGCTGTGCGCAACCACACGGGGCTGCATCCCTGGCATCACAGGGATGGGAAAAATGCAATCAGCCACCTAAGCTAATGAGCAGGGGGTGCTCAGGAAACTCCCATGTCTTAACAACTCTGAACCCTGTCCCAACGTTAGGCACCTATACCATTTCTCTTTTTTTTTTTTTTTTTTTGGAAAAAAAAAAAAAAAAGAAAAAAGAAAGAGTGCTGAAAAAGGCTTCCTTTTTAACAGGAGAGGAGAAGTCAAAGTCCCAGTTTTAAAGGCCGGCCAAGTGGGCAGAGCACTTACCTGGGCTCTGGAAGGCTTGGATTCATATCCCACCTTTGCCCGAGGAGATCTGACCATCAGTGTACGATGAGTAGCCACCAGGATGTGGTGTAGCTAAGACAGTGTTCTTTCCAGATATGGGGCTGGCTCAGCAGTATCATCTAATGGCTCAGTGACTGCTGTGGCTCTGCTGTGCCAGCCGAGTGGTCTTGCCCTCTTCTCCATGCCAGCTCTGATGGCTTGCTGACCACACAGCACACTGCTATGCTTCACTAAGCAGAAGATACTCACCTTGGTTTTTGTGGGTTTATTTTCGCTTGGAAGGGGAGAAAAAAGGAGGACGAAGATGCTGAAGAGCAGGACCTCCTCCCCTGAGCATCAATGACTGGGCTGACCCAGCTCTACCACTTACAACCCCACCTGTTAAGGCTGCTCAGCATCTCATGGAACTGTAAAATGTTTCCTGAGCTCGAGAAACACTATTTGGCCCATAGTAGAGATGCTCATCTAAGAGAGATGAGATGTGGACTTTCTTCTCTTGCTGTGTATTTCCCACAGTATTTTTTTCCCATTTGTAACCATACTGAGCTCATTTCAGTTGTATACCTGTTGCCCACCGTAAGACTGGGATTCTGCAGTCTGAGGGAAGCGGGGAATCTCTCAGGCAGAGAAATGGAGGATTGATTGTGTTTGGATTCACGTTGGATAATCTCCACTTAGTAAGTAAACTAGAAAAGCTGACTGTTCCCTTCCAAACTCAATAACACATTTGGTTTTCAAGGACTTCAGCAAATGTCCTGGTTACCTGCCTCTGGCGTAGCTCCCTGTTATGGCTTATGGGTAACTGGAAGCCTTCATATTCTCATCTGTCACTTTGCGCTCCAATGGGTTCTGCGTGCAACAAATGCTACTGAAATGAATCAGCCCCCGGAGGAGAGGCACAGGGAAATAATAAGGCGAGGTAGGTGTCAAGTGTCTAGCCAAGAAGATTTTTACTACCAGTCCCCACTAAATAAAGTGTCAAACCTGTCAGCATCACCATCAGGCAGAGAAGTTAAAAGGTAACAAAGCAATCAGTGTAGCTGACTTTTAAGTACGTCTTCTAGGTCTTATCAAAAACGGTCTTAATCATTCTTGGGGTTCTTTATAGCAAAAATTAAAGAGGCTCTATAAATGCTGGATTTTTTTCCCCAGAGTTTTTCTAATGCCAGTGAAAACTTGCTGTTGCCCAGACCCGTTAGTGCTAGTAGAGCCTGCGTCTTTGAGAACCATATTCTGTCCATCCCCCCCATACACAGTTTAGAAACTCAATGAGTGATTCAGAGCACCCACTGTCTGGGGTCCATGGTCATGGGTTATTAGACAGGCAATGACGAAAATAATTTCAGTGTCCATGACAGGCATTCACAGGAAGATGTTTGAGCTCAGCCCTAAATCTCTTTGGTAACTTTGAAATCATGGAATCACGAATCCTTACAGGACATCTGTTTTGCCACTTTTTTTCATTGGAAAAAAAAATAATTTTGAAGTTTTATGCAAAGAAAAATATGATAGAACTATGAAGGAACATCTTTGTATTGTCTGGTCACAGAGCGCCAAAATATTAATATTCACAAGGGTTATGAGTGCTACCAAGCTGATTTATTCTGAAGGTGGTGACTGAGTCTATTGAGAGTTTAGTCCTCTTGATTCCAGTTACCTTGTTTCTTATAATTACTGGACTTATTCCCACCAAGTCTGTCCAAGATGGTGGTAGCACCCAGATATTCCACCTTTTTCTTGTCTGCAGCTGCCTATTCTCCATCAAGGCACAGCCCTGTTTTGTTATTAAATCAATGCTTATTCTATTTCCTCATTGTTTGTTCTGTTTCTTTTAAGGTTCTGCAGTTGAAACAATAATACTTCATTAGCGCTGGCATTAAGGGGAAATTGCCAGATCTAAAATTAT
The DNA here is from genome assembly GCA_003697955.1 of Calidris pygmaea. Lineage (NCBI taxonomy): Eukaryota > Metazoa > Chordata > Aves > Charadriiformes > Scolopacidae > Calidris > Calidris pygmaea. The sequence continues at coordinate 2,448,069 of QJSC01007474.1, read as the reverse complement.
CATTTACTGAAGCAGTATAAACTCTCCTGCTTCAGAACATTTATCTTGGGTTGGAGCAAATAAATTGCTCTCTAACAGCCAAATTTAGGGTTTGGGGACTTTCCTTTTGAAGCAGCTTGTTCTGGCTACTGTTGGAAACAAAACAGATGACAGTTCTCATGCAACACGGGAAAAGTTTGTGTTCCTTACCAAAAAGAGCTCATCCTCCCAAATAAACACAGGGATTTAGGGAGCTTAGGGACTCAGTGTATTTTTGCACTTGCTTTGCTGCAGTTTAGCATATATAAAAACTGTGTACGAGGTACCTAGAAGGTTTCATTCATATTAGATGGTGAGACATCAGCTGATATTGCCTGTATATTTAGGTTTAAAATACGTGTTAGAAATTCAGACAGTCTGGAGCATAATAGAGTCAAGTTCTGTTTATTTTTGGTAAGGTGACTCCAAATCATATTAGGAGCTGGGGAGACATCATCAGCTCCTGAGGCAGTCACAATAACGATAGCTTTATCAGCACTCATTCACCATTTTAAAGAACAAAGGTTAATAAACAGGAGATAGAATATTTATTCTAATATGGGTCCCTGGGGTACTAAGTCATCTTTAATGAGAAATGAGGTAATTACCAGTTCTGTCACCTTTTGTCTCTCAAATACACTTGAAACTGCTTAATATGGGGCCCGTGTTGTTCAATGGAAAATAAAGACTTAGAAATTATTGTAAAGCATTGCAATGTCACTATATTAATGTAGACAGTGAAGCCTGAATATCAAAGTATATATTTAAAGGTGAATTGAACGTTTTTCTTAAATCAGAATGGGATAAGATGTCAGGACAAAAAAATTACACCCATTGTCCTGGTCTGTCATCACCCCAGTCATTACAGACTACTCAGCTCCTCAAATCAGAGATATTTTGGGTCTGAAATGGAAAACATAGTGAAAGAATTGAACGGTGACAAATTTTGGAAGGACAAATTTCTGAATTTGCATCACCTGCCTTACATCCAGAAAGTTTGTGGAGAGTGATAAGAGATCAGTTAGGATGAAAAAAAAAAAAACGAAATCAGAAAGGTAATGCGCATGAAGAAGGAACAAGAAACGTCTGCCGCAATTAAAGAAATACATTGCGTCAGAAATCTGCAAGGCTGGAAGCCTCATTTTCCTTTGCTTTGCTGTATTTCCTGGGTCAAAGATTCTTGAAGTGGATTTAACTGCCTCTCCCTTTTGGCAATGTCAGAGCGGTGGAAAGGAGACGGGGATGGAGATGGGAACCACGTTCTGCAGAATTAGGTTACGGGAAGATAATTACCCAAACAGCCTTCACCCGTGTGCTGCGCGGCTCGGGCAGGATTTAAATGGTTCGAGTTACGCAGCCTGAAATAAAGAGTCGCCATCAGGTCACTGGTGAGCTTCTGGAGGACAGTCTCCTGCAGCCATAGAATCATAGAATCACAGAATCATAGGATGGTTTGGGTTGGAAGGGACCTTAAAGACCATTGAGTTCCAACCCCCTGCCCTGGGCAGGGACACCTCCCACCAGCCCAGGTTGCTCCAAGCCCCATCCAGCCTGGCCTTGAACCCCTCCAGGGATGGGGCAGCCACAGCTTCTCTGGGCAACCTGTTCCAGTGTCTCACCACCCTCACAGTGAAGAATTTCTTCCTGATTTCCAATCTAAATCTCCCTCCTTTCATTTTAAAACCACTACCCCTCATCCAATTGTTTTGCTATGTTTTCCTCCCAGGCAAAGCCAGGAGAAATCTTCACTCTGAAGACATTCTGCTGAACAGGACAAACCCTTTGTGGCTGTGTTTGCTCAGGCTATAAAATCCTGGGCAGAGAGGCCCAAGGCATGGTGCAGGGGCAATGGTGCTGGTGGGACGTCCAACGGGTGCAGAGGGCTGAAGAGGAGGAGGGGGAGAAACAGGACAAATACCATCCAGATGAGGAAGGGTTGAGTTCAAATGGCCGTTTGGCTGAAAGTGGGGGCAAAAGGCAACTAGCAAAGCTGGGATGACATTCAGGCTCCTGCCCTTGGAAGAGGAGTAAACATGATTGTGACAAGAAGCTGTGAAAATGTCTTGGGTGGCAACAGCAGGAGAAAGGTCTGATGGCCCTGCTGTAGGCTGTCCCCGGTCAGCACTGCCCCTTTTGCAAAGGTGTTGTGGGGACTGGTCCCTTCCCAGGCCCTCATGTCTAGTCCTGGCCTCAGGGAAGGAGACTCGCAAAGGGAGCAATGAGGAGAGAGAGCGCTCTGAAAATTCAGCTGCATATTCACAAAGCAGTCGTGTGCGTTTCCAACCTCCCCTGCTTTTCTCCGTGTAAACATTTATTTAACTTTAAAAAATCACTGGCAATTGGCTGATGGTGTTGTTCTCAGGTTATAGTTGCTAAACCAGCTCCAGGCTTGGTTCATTACAGAGTAACGATGGCTTTGCATCTTCTTGTTTGCTATTCAATAATTGTCCTCCCGAGTGAAAGTGCCTATTGACCTGAACAAAACACAATTGTGTCTCACTTCAACTTTCAATTTTTTAAAAGCATTTCTCCATTGAACTGGCTTTCTCCAATAATGATTGTATTTGTTATAGATTTCCCTAGCAACATAACAGTGTGGCAATAAGCATTTGCACTAATCTTTTCCACTTCGGTTCTAATACACAATAGTCATTTTTACATCAACAACCACCATCTAGCCTTCCCTTCGACCTAAAGGTGAGAGAGGTCCTCAGCATCACCAGTGCAAATGATGCGTCTCTCAGCTTCTCCGTGCCACAGCTTCTCAGTAGCTCCTTGTTCCCATTTACTCAACAGGGATAAACAGCATCTCCCTCCCTCTGCAGGTGCTGAGGCATCTGCCACAGGTTGGCACCTACTTTCCGTCTCACCTGTGGAAGAAAGTTTTCAGAAGTGCTACCACTGGTAAATCCACTTAAAGACTCCAAGAACTTGCAGACTCTAACAAATCAATCCACTTTTCATTCTTACTTAGGGGTTTGGAAAGCTCCCAAGCCACGGGAAGTTTGGGACTGTGTTTCTCCTTCCCTCCTCGCGATGCCCTAGACAGGGAGTAATTGGGGGATTTGCTTCCAGGTGGCCAGGGGAACACTCCAGCAAACTCTCAGCTAATTTCTTGATTTGATACAATCTCCATACTGAAAGATCAGCAGGTTTATTTAAAAATGCAGAGTATAATTCTGCACGTCTAACTGCTGTTATTAGTGGCTTTGATCCCTTATGAAGCGGCGTATAGCACTTCTGAGTGTAATTTGATGTGGTAGGTTTATTACCTTAATGGGCAGGTGAAAATTTTCAAGACCTCTCTATGCAAAATTAGCTGTTTTGTTACATTTAATTATTTCAGGTTCATGTGATTTTAGTGCGTCATAAACGGTTAGTTGTTGAGAAGTGAAGGTCATAAAAATGAAATGAAACCCACTTTTTTTTCTCCAAAGCTGGTGATTTTGGATTTGTTTAAAAGACTAGAAATCTCTTCTTCTAAGAACGAGTTACTACATGAGCACAGCATTAGTCAACATATTTTAAAGGTCAACGTATTTTAAAATATACGCTGCATGGTCACTTGGTGCAGGAACTTAAATATTTAGTTTAAAATTCCAGCATATGCTTGTTCCACATGAAAGGCCACTGTAAACAGTCCCAATTACTGCTAATTGATTTAAACCTCAGAACTCAGTAGGAAATCACAGATGTTAACTGCTCAGCGATGCACTAAAACTTCCTGAGTTTCTCACAAAAGATGCCGTGTAATTGCAAGATATCTTTTTGAGGTCTGGGGATTATATAAATCTGTTCCAGTGAGACCTGTTCCAAGGAAAGCATTGATGTTAGGCTTGTAAGGCTGTTAAGGAAAATAACTTTATATTTGTTTCAGGACCTTCACCCCGCAGAAGACTGAAGAAAATGTCTAACGTTTTTGTACTGCAAAGAAGAGAGAAACTCCCTCTTCCTTTTGGACTCCCATGAAGGATTTCAGAACCCTTTAAAATGGAAGCTGGCTGTTTTCTTGAAAAGCTGAAAAAAGATGTGGCAGAAAGACTTGAAAAAAATCCAGTCAGCAGAAAATAGGTCTCCTGAACTGATATGCAACACTGAAGCTTAAGCTATAAGACAGAGAATATAGGGAAAATGTTCCAGAAGTCTTTGATTAAAAAAGCATAAAGGTTGTCTGTGGACTATCTGGCAGCCTGAAGTTAAACAATGGACATAAGTGCATAAGCAGGATGTAATAACCACTTAAATGTAAATGAAGACAAGCTTCAGCAACCAAATTGCTTCTAGAATTAAAATGACCCTTTTCCCCTCCTTATCCATAGAAACTACCTACAGATGCTATCTGCTGGCTAATCCTCATCTTCATTTCCTTTTCTCTGGCAGTTACGATGATGTTCTCTCCAGCAGAAGTGATTTTTCTGGAAGTTAAAGAAACATTTTTTTTTCTAAAAACCACAGAGCTTGTAATATAAATTCTTTAATATCATTAGGAATTCAGTAATATCCCAAGCTGAGGGTGAATCTCTCAGCAAGATGAAGTGCTGCAGAACAATTACTGGCAGGTTTCCCAGCAGGTGAGTCGGGAGCTCAGCTTGTACGGTTTAAAGCCTGAGGACATCTCTGGGTTGCAGATTATTTCATTGCCGGGGGTCTGGGACCTCCAGGGTTGGTGGTTCTGGCACAGGGCAGAGTAAGAGCAGTAGCTCGCTGAAGGAAGTGGGTTGGACAAAACTGAGAATTAGAAATCAGGAGAACTGGGATCTGCTACGTGCCTGCCATTCCCCCATGCCTCTGCATGTTGTTTGTAAAATAAAAGAGTTATTTTTCCCCTGCGAAGTCTTCTGAAATCCCATTAGAAGATGCTGTACGTCAGGAACACGGTGTTCACAGTGCCGCTGCGGGTCCCAGGCATGGCTCCCAGCCCAGAAGATGACAGAGGGAGAATCCCTTTCCTAGGGAGTGCTCTTTGAGACAGTAATATTAGTGTAAAGAGAATGAAAACAGCCAGCCCTCTGCAGCTGAGGTTATGTTTATGTCAGTGCAAGCCAGTATGTCTGACAGAAGTGTCTGTCCCTGAGGGCACTGGCCAGAAATTTATGGCTTAATGGGCAGAACAACAACCATGTGAAGAATGCACTCTGGCCTCAGGTGAAGAGGGCACTGCCCAATTACACTGGCAAGATTAGGGCATCCTCTCTGCCTACAACAACCCGCCAGCCCTTTCCATGGCACAAAGCTTACCCTGCCTCTCCTTGCCACCCCATCCTCTCCAAAACCCAATGAGACAGCAGCAAAACATCAGGAGTAACATATTTCCCCGTGTCGTTATGCCTACATTTTGGAAATGTTGCCCTGCTGTTCGTCTAATGAGGTTGTACTGGGGAAAAAAGGAGAAGGATGCAGGTGTGGCGAATGTCTCTAGCAAATCTTTAAATGCCTGGGTGGTGATGATAATGTGAGTGGGAGTTTATTGCTCTGTATTTTGGAAATACGTTTTAAAAACTTGTAATTTTGCTAGGCATTTATTTGCATACAGGCAGTTCTGCCTCTCCTTTCCGTAATTTTATTGCAGCTGTAATAGGGATTTGGGAAATCAAATGCATTCCACTATATTTCAAGGCTCTGTCTGTGCTACCGGGTGGTATCTGATTTATGAAAAGAAGGCACTATTTGCCCCACCTTCTGTGTATCTGAAGGAAAAATACAGTAAATTGAGATTAATATATCCATTCTTTTTGCATGTGGGTGGATATAAAGGAGATGCAGATCTCAGTCTCATAGAGGTTTCTCTTCTCACCTTATGTAAGCTTGAAATGTGTTTTTGGGGTTTTTTCCATCTTTACTCCTCTTGTGCTGAATGCTGCTAACGAGATGGTAAGTTTATTGGCCATTAAGTCTTCCTTGAGGTTGTTACAACTGTGTCTTAATCCTTTAAACCTGTTTATTATTCCTGCCTTCTTCAGACTGAACAGGGGATGGGAAGGGTTTTAATTTGAAAGTGGCACTTGAGGTCAGATCCCCCCTCTACTCCCTTCCCCCGGCTCCCACTGGCTGTATCGGAGGTATTGAGGCGGTCTCTATGGAAAATCTTTGGCATTCTGGATTTAAATTGGTGCATGGGAAGGGAAAGCTTTTTTTCTCCGTACTTTCCCGTCTCCTCTGGAAGAAGCAATACTTGATGCTGACCAGCACCCTAAGAGATGACGTTTTTCTCAGTCTATTTTTGGTTACCAGACAGTACTGGATATAATTTTATTAGCCATTGCGCCTTAAGTCAAACTCTTATTACCCGATTTGAAATGTTACTGTGTGGTTTCTGAAACAGTTATTTTTATCAAATTGTATTTAAGCACTGGAAGTAGAGCTCCACAGGCTGCAAAGAGAATGTTACGTTGCTAAGAAGTTAAGAAGGGTGTTGATGGAAGATAAGGACTCGTAGAAAACTGGATAGAATAAAAAATAACCTTGCTACATCTGGATACTGGTTCTGTCATGGCATTAGGCAGCTATTACTGAACTATGCGCTGTCTTGCTGTGAAACAAGGGGCAAGAGAAACAAATTTTTAGCCATTTTTACATTTCATTAACAAATGGCCTTACTCGCAAATGCAGTTCTCTATATCTTGGCAGCAGTGAGAAGCCTGTAGACAGGAGCATAAGTCTCCCCTCAGTGATTTGTGAGGCTGGATATTAAACCTGCAAAATTCTGAATGTACCTGGCCATGCACTATAAGATGAGAGCACTGGTAAAGTTATTGGTCAAATATCCTCGGTGAGACCCGTACGAATCCATGGTTGTGTACGAAACTCCAGCCTTCTGTCATCAGACTTGTTTACTGTCTTTCAGATGAGCCCAACACTCAGGAAAAAGTAATATCTACCTTATTTTCAACCTGCTGTAGCTCCTTAGGCTTTGCAACGATAAAGGAATATTATTCTCATCCCCGAGAATAATTTTAATCTACCCTTAAGATACCATCGACTGAAAGTAATCATGTAAACGTTATTATACACCTTTCCATCTTCCAAATTGCTTGCAAGGAATACAGTTATTGTCAGCAGGGAGGGAGCGCTGGGGTTTTCATGTCCCCTGGGTGGGCCAGCACTGTGCCCTGCGTGCTCCTGCTAAGGGGGACACACACGTGGCACAGGAGAAGCACCTCCACGGATGCTGCTCTTCTGAAGACGTTCCTAATATTAGATTTGTGTTATTGATCTCTGCTCTCCCTGGAGCCAGGAACAAAAAAACCCCACCAAACCTGCTGAAAGAAGCCAATGAGCAAAGTAAAGCAAAATGTAAAGCATTGACTTGGGCTTGTTGTTAAAGAGAGTTGTGAAATTCTTGCTGTGCGGCTTAGATCAGCCGCGGGACAGTGATGGAGATCACACCGGCATGGGCGTTATCCAGCATTTATGTCTCTGTTTTGCTCTTAAGATGAGCAAATCAGAGTTACAGACAAATATATGCGATTCTGAGGCATTCTGCTAACCGAATTTCTCCCCAAATGTGTACAAGTATAATGGAATAGACCCCTCAGGCAAACTTGCATCATCCAGTGATGAAAAGGCCAACTAAAGTTCAGACCTATGCTACTAATCCGAAAGCAGAAGTCCATAAAACGCCACCAAAAGTGGGAATGGTGTTAACTTAAAACATTGTTATTAAACATTAAAAGTTGTATTTTAGGCTTGGGTGACTACAGTGTGTTCCCTGATTGCCACCAGCCCTGTTTCAGCAAGCGTGCAATAAAACTATGATGGAAACTTGTAGGACCTCAACCTGAGCTGTGTAACTCAGCACTTCCAGCCTTGAGGGCACAGTGAGGACGCAGAGGACAACATGGTTCTTGGTTCTGTCCAGGCTGTGGAGTCCCTGCTGTTGTTGCTGGTTACATACAGACAGGGCTGCATGAAATGCTGATACTACATAATGTAGCATCAACCAAGAAATCTTGGTTGCTTTAGTGCTAACATACCAGAAACGTCTCTAAACACATCAGGGATGAGTGAATTAACCTTTCTGGGACTGCAAAGGGACTTTCTTGGACCTGGACAGTCCAAGGCTGTGGTTGCATGGCATGGTGAGCCTGGCTCCCGGGCTCCTGGTGCTGGACCCAAAATGATGCAAACAGTTGACATGGTATGAACCCACCTGGAGGTTCCAGATTTATTCCAGAAGAGTTGGCTGGGCTAGCTTTGTACTGAGAAGCTCTACACAAGAGCAGGTTTCAGCTCTCCTCTGCAGCCAGTGCTACTGATGGCATAAAGCTGGGATAAATTCCCTGCTGGTCATGGAGGTTATTTAACAGAAATGTGACCATCTGCCTGTGCCTGCTCGGGATCACATTTGAGCTGCTGAGTAACCTGATAGCACGTTGATAAGCACTGGTGATCACAGGACCATGGTCTCAGAGGTATGAGCCTGAGATTAAAAAAGAATCTCAAAATGGTAAGGTTTTTTCCCTTGGCAGTAGCTTTACTACCTATTTCAGATATCCACTCGTTAAAGGGCAGCGGGTGGGGAGAGCATTAAAAACTAAAGGAAAGGAGTCAACCCAGCTTTCTGCTGCATGACTGTCTTGTATATTCGTGAGAAAATGATGCCTCGTACCTTCCTCCCTTCTCCCTAATACAGAGATGAATCGTTAAGACTCTGCTAATAAAGTCCATTTGGGCTGTCTGTGCAATTTCCCATGCATTTAACAAAGGAATAAATTCAATCAGGCGTCCATGGGTTAGCTGACCAATGCCAACTTCAAGCAAAAGGAAGCAACAATGTTCTACCCAACAGCAACTATGGATTTTAATCCTTTGTTGGAAGTGCAGCATTTTACAGTGCTCTTTTATCTGACCTCTACCAAAGATGTCTCTAGCAAGAGCTGTACAGACACTTGTCACAGTCCTCTCTGTTACTTGCCTCTAATTCTTACAGAGCATTGAAATTTATAATGCTACATTAAGCTTGATTCATTACCCCTCTCCTGATTTCACTTACAGCAGTTCTGTTTGTGTCAACAAAACTTCACGACAAGCATATCAGGGGCACTGATAGCAGTGGTCCTTGTACCACAGCCCTGCTTTTCTGAATAAGATTTTACCTACAGCCACTGAAGCTTTCTTTCTGCTCTTTTATGCTGATTTCAGTTTAAAATTGTAATAAGAACTTTTCAGTAGTTTTTTTTTTTTTTTTTTTCTGTAAGGAATGTTACTGGGACAAAGATAAAATATTCATGGGTCTTTTTTTCTAATGACTATTCCAAGTTTGCCAGTCTTTATGATGTGTCTCACCAAATGCCAAGGGAAAGAAAAGGAACACCAGCCAACGTGATGCTGCAAAGCTCAGCTTAATTTAGCGGGACCAAGTAAGGGGTCAACTGGCTGTGTGCAAGGGTCTCACAGTTTCTGGAGCAGGGACCCATAACTCCAGCCACTGTCATGAACATATTTCGGCTCAGTTGGCCAGGTGGAGGCCCGGGCATGACTGGCCATCCTCATGGACATCTCCCTGAGACCCACCGAAAGTCCTTCTAAACTCAGAAAATTGTGATGGCCAATCCTAGGAGTTCATAAGACAGGTTTGTCCATTGGCCTAAAGGAGAATGCACATGAATTATGTTTGTGTAAAAAAAAATGTAAACACAACTGAGAAACAGCTTCAGAAACAAATCCCTCTTCTCTAGTGTGTTTGAGGAGCAGCTGGCTGTAAATGATGATTGTCCTCTATTTAGGAACAATAAATTAAAGCAGAGTGAAATAAAGGAAGTGATATTCCCAAAGACCTAGCTGGTAATTTATTAGGGCTTATAATCACTGTAAGTAAAAGTATATTAGAAATCTATAGCTACCGTATGAAGCTGATTTAAAATGACAAGTTACTTTCTTGCATCATGTACTTCATCCTAATGATGACTTGTATTTGACAAAGTTGAATTAACAATGTTTATATTGAAATGTACTCAGTGCAGGCTTGTTGCACAAACCTGTCAGATTTGGAAATTACATCCTTTTTAAGAACATCTCCAGACCTCAAAAGGACACTGGGGCTTCTGAATTGGGAAAATACTGAGAAAAATTCATTTATTATGTTGTAAAAATCTGCGTCTGTAGGATTGTCCACAGCAGAAGGAGATAAAGAAATACAAATTTGAGCAGCCCCTCGGTGCTCGCAGCATTAAAGAGCAACTTTTTGAGTTTCAGAGCAAGGGTGGTCACGTTCCCTTTAAGAAGTCACTGCCTGTCACGTGGCACACTCCCTTCAAAATTTTATTACGGAGCAAAGCCTCACTTAATGAGATTCCTAATTAATTGTGGAGGACTGCATTGAGTTAAAATCTACATTTTCTCAGAACTAAGGGCCCCAAACCGGAGATCTGGGAGCCCAGACCCCCAAGAACAGCAGCAGCCCCTGAAAGCCCAGCAGTAGAATTTCTTGCCCGTGAAAACTGGTTTTAAATCTTCCGATAAATGGTTCCCATTAGCAGCTGTTCAATGGTTAATTATGTCTCACTGTAGGTTTCTCTTGTGTCTCTGTGTGTGTGTGTGTGTGAGCACCAGCCTTCCTCCTGGCTTCAGAGATACCCAGAGAAGGTGTGGTAGGACAGGGAGAAGGTCTGGTAGGACAGAAAGATGGGTAACGCTGACCTCCCAACGTCCTGTGTCTCACCGTGTGTGTCCCCTGGCATCCCCCTAGTTAGACTACAGAGGAGAAGTGGAGAAGTTACACTGTGAACACCCCAAGAGCCAAATTAGCCCTCATACCTTAAATATCTCAAAATATGTTGCCAAATTGGTGTATGTCATAACAGCTGATGGCAGCTGCTAAGGAGCCAAGCCCCTTCCTTATTCTCTCTTTTGTGATATGCTTTAAATTGTCTTTTTTTTTTTGCCTGAAAATAGAAGATGTATTTCAAATGTGAATTTGGAACGCAGGTACTTTTTGGACTCGCAACTTTTAATTGCTCAAAATGTGGTCCTTTGCAGTGTGATGGGAAGAGAACGGGCTTTGTCTTATGTAAGTCTGAATTTTCTTTCAATACTTGGATCAGAAGGAATGTGCTGGGATAAAAAGTGCTGTGTGCTAGCTGGAAATAAGGGCTAGTTTAGCGCTCTGAGGGAAAAAAAGGCTAAGTAAGAATAATGTGGCGCACTTCTGGAGGCCTTCCAGCGACTGGCAGAAAGAGAACTGAATCAGGGTTTCAGCTGTGAAAATGAAGAACGTGTCTAATCAGTAATGCCCAAATCCTGCTCAAGTGCTTTGCTTAATAACAGCTGTGTTAAAACTGAAAACACATCTAAATGGACTGTTGATATGCTTGACTGAACTGGAATAGGAGGGGAGCAGAGGTCAGGCAGGGCTTGAGTCGCCTTTCTGAAATTTTGGGATTGATTGAAAGTCCCTTGGGTTTGAGAGATTTCGAACACAAACACCCCAAGGAAATCTTTTTGCAGAGGCTGAACCATGGTTAACAGCCAAACCCCCACCCAGCCGCTCACCTCACCCCCTCCAGTGGGATGGGGGAAGAAGAAGAGAGCTCCTGGGTCAAGGTAAAGAGGGGAGATTTCCGACTGATTACTGTCATTGGGCAAAACAAACTTGACTTGGTGAAAACTGGGGAAAATTCCAGCTCCTTCCTCTGGCTGGAAATGTTTATGCCTGGCATGGGCAGCCCCTGGCCATTTCTCACAGGGGCCACCCCTCCAGCTCCCCAACTCCTTGACACCTACACCCAATATAATGCCTTTGCAGTGAAAGGGCAAATTTTGTGCTTTATTGAACTGAGGCCAAGGCCAGAAGTCAGCGCTGGTTTTGGTCTCTCATTTCATGCTGGATGGTCACCCAGAAGACTAGTGGAAACCCTTGGAAAATGAAAGGCTCTCTGTGCGTGGTTAGATGAGAAGTGGTGCGTGGTCAGGTGAGATCAGAAATGCCAGCAAATTTCTGATGTCTTACTTCCTGACAGAGGAAAACAATCAGCAATGAAACACATACGAAGATGTCAGTGGATGTGATAGAAATGAAAATGTGAATATAAGGGAGCCAGCAAGGGTCGGGGTGAGGGTGCAGTGCAGTTAGCAAATGGGAACTTCATGCGGGAAATGGAACCAAGAAGAACTTTTGTGATTACCTTATTTCAACAAGCCTGTGTACAAGCCACCACAATGTGTTGGTATTTGTGAACAGCATTTTCCCAGATAGTTGTTTTTTGCAAGTACCAAGTACATTTACCCCAATTACATAATTAGGTACCATCATGCAAGTCAAATAACTGCATTAGAATTGACAAAATTCTATATATGTGCTCTCTTTCTAATATAATGCTATCAGAGGAACCTAAACACCCACTGAAATACAGAAATAGGCATATATAGGAATATTTTCCTTCTTGTACCCATATGCTTCTTTATTTAAATCACTGGTAATTATGTATATGTATGCAATTTCATTATTGCTGTGAACAAACAGGAAGAGCTCTGTTCATCTTTTCAGGAAAACAAAAAAAAAAAAAAAGAAAAAATGCTGTCAGACCGCAGTGCTTATAGTATTTTCATACAGATGAATAAAGAAAGTATTAGTAAGCAATGGTTAAGATTTGTATTTGATCTTTCTCATTTAAACCTGTAATTTTGAAATATGAAGATTCCTAGAGGTGCGATGGTAGAGGTATGACCTAATGCTCTTCTCATTCTTTCCCCCATTTCAATGCAAATTATGACCGTACTGAGAAAACAGATGACTCTGAAGACATAAAGCCCTTCTCCCTCCCTTTCTGGGGAGAAGTTTTAATAAAATCTGGATAAATCTGGGGATGGAAGAGGAGTAGAGGAAGGCAGATAACCACTTTCCTTCCCTTTCCTAAAACGTGCTTGTGAAACAAATCTGTGCTCTTGCTCTTCAGAAGCAAGTCTAAGAGCAAGTCCAGAGGGGGCCATTCCTGTTCTTTAGTTTCTGCCCTTCTGCAACAGAAGTTGGGGCAGCAGCTGCTGTGGAGACCAAGACCTGTGGTCCCTGTGACAATATAGGAAGTGGGATGCCCGCTGCTCCTGCTGGAGAGGGACAAAGAGCAGGACCCAGGTAGGCACATGGTGCAATGGGAAATGCAGCCCATGACTTCCAGGCAAACTGCTGAGGTCAAGAAAACCCCTTGGAGATGCCTGTCCCATGTTGCAGAGCGCAGATTCCAAAATGAGGAATTTTGGACTCTGACCCAGAGCAGATGAGCCTGATGCTGTGCCAGACCTCGGAACATCAAAACACTCTTTATTGCAATGACTCCAAAGTGGTTTAATGGTGAAAATGAGCTGGGAAAATGTGAAACAGGAGGGGAAATGGGAAAAGGTGAGGGGAGGACTGTGCCTTCTCCACTTGTTGGATTTGATCAGAGAAGAAGCAGCTGGTGGGACCCCAGTGAGGGATCACCAAGAAGGCAGAAAACAGAGCGCAACAAGCCTTCCCCACTGACACTGATGTTAAACAAGCAGGTAAGACTGGTACCACAGCCTTTGAGCTAACAAGAAGTAACTTTTGCCCCATTACACATTTAAAGACTAAGTTGCTAAAAATATACCCTTCTGTGTCTGGGAAATTCCAGGCAAAATTAGTTCAGATGTCACTTCAGTGATGGTGGCTATTAACATGGACATTAATGTTTTTTTAATCTTTAGCAGTCTAAACATAAACCAAAATGTCCTTAATTTCATCTCAAATAGCTTGCATGCAGTAACATCTACTACTAACTATATTCTCTGCATAGAAACTGTTGGTTTTTCTCTAAACACCTTGGTGTGATAACAAAACTGCAGGTCTTAAGAGCTGTTTAGAGAGTTTGCTACATTCTCTCCCGTTACCTCAGTGGACAGGGTTTTCCTGAAAATTGAAAACAGGAATCAAAGAATGATGAGATCAGCTAGAGAGTCCAAGAGCAAGTGTGACGGTCAAAGGCAATGTGAACAAAGCACAAGAGCAAGGCGATTTCCTCGCCTCCATTTTCACCAGAAGACACCAGGAAGAGCCTTTTCCAGTCTTTTTCCTTATGGAAAGAAGAGCTGGCTCACTGTTAGAGATTACAGATGTCAAGAGAAGATGTGCTTGTCAAACCATTGAATTTGACATACATTTCCTGTCTTTTTTCTAGACTGTGCTAATCCAAGCTTTAAGAGTCTTCCATAGCAAGTTGGTAGAGACTTTAATATCACACCCCAGGGGACTGGCAAGTGCCAAATACTTATTCAGTTAAAAAGAAAGCCCAAACAAAAAAAACCCCAAGAGTAATGGTTTTGGCAATTATGGAATGGTGATTCTTTCTTTTGGAACTTATGAAAAGTGTTTGAAACAATGAGAAATTTCACGGACTGCTCACACATCACTCTTCAAACATGTAAAATAGGAGAGTGCCAGCTCTCGAAGAAGGAGGACTTTCAAAAGGCCTGAGACAGAGCCATGTACCAAGCAAGGCACACACAGAAGAGCGGTGCACAATCTTGCACGCCTCTGCCAGCCCATTCCCCTTTAAACACAGAACTAGTGGAATGAGTTTGTGAGGAGGGCAGGGGAGGGAGGAGAACGCTGCCCATCCTTCTGCTCCGTGCAAGGCCATGCCCACCCATCAGCGCTTTTCCTCCTTTACACATTGCTCCCAGAGAGCGATAAGGACAGACACCAGCAGTGCAAATTCATCAGCGTTTCTGCGTGTGGAAAGAGGAAGGCATCTCTGAGGAGTCATTCAAAGAGTCTGAACAAGTGCTGAGCCAGCACCTTGATCCGGATACCTTACCCTCTCCTTGATACTGACTGCAGAAACTGTCTGAGTTACCTTTAATAAATGGGTCTCGAGAACTTTTTATATGGTGGAAAAAATTTAATAGATAATATCTTGACTGTTTCAAGGCAATACAATGGACCTATCTTCTTTTAAATGCTGTGTGTCCTGAATTTACTTTCACATATATGATCAAAGTGCTGTAAATAAAGACGCTTCTAATAGTGGAACAAAGGAAGAACAGAATAACTCTTCTTCATGACCATTTATTATCTGCATAATTAAATAAAAGCTGTGGATAGAAGTTTGTTGGAAAAGATATCTTTTTGGGATGTGCAATTAGAAAGGAATGTAAAATAACCCCAAATCTAAGTACAACTCTATCTCTTGTTTAGGAGATAGCTGATTAAATCTTGCTCTAAAAAAAAAATCTCGCTTTTTCCTACACCAGCCTGATGACTTTGACTAAATGTATTTTGAACATTTCAAGGTCATTGTGAAAGAAACCAATGGAAAATGAAAGCTTAGGCAGTGTTTGCCAATGTCTACAACATGAGCTGTTCTGTTTACCATCGTCACCTCTGTACTTCTTACCTATACTCCTACCTGTATGTATCTACTGTTACAATAATGTGAGAGAGAGGAAACCAGTTTCAATAAACCCACCTCTATTATAGCACATATAATCCCCTCCCTGTCAGATCTCCTGGCTAAAGGATCAATATCCTTAATTTCTGGAGCATCTAGACATGGCTCATAAGGGAGAGCGACCTGCCTAATCTTTGTGAAGAGCATCAAGATGCCTGGATGGAGCTGGTGGAGAGGAGAGAAGGGAAGGGCAAAGGAACCTCTGCTGGTCGAGCAACTTCTGGGAGTGTTTTCCCTCATCACAAAACTCTCACTCTTTGCACAAAGAAGATGCAGCCAATTCAAAATATATTAGATAAATGGTCTTTGCAGATTTATTGAAATGGAACATTCCCAAATCTTGTGAAAAACACTTTCCTTATAAATCTCTAAGATTCCTTGGATTTTATGAGATCAGTTTCAACATGTTTATTTTTTAAGACCTAATACATAAGGTAGCTTTGAGAAAAAAAGAAAAAACTGTTCAAAAAATCAAATTTATTAAAAGTGTGTTTAATGCATGCTCTGGCAATTTTTTTCTCGCAGTGGCACATGACACCAGTGGCCTGGTTATTTCTTTAGATTCTGCTGACAAGCAAAAGTTTTGTATAAGTAGCTCCTATCCATTTTTGCTGCGCGGTCTCTTACCATAGTGCCAAGCTGTTTTACAAGAGATATTAACTTAAAAAAAAGAAGAAAGTATTTTACTAATCCAAACACAGAATATATTTCTATTCTTATGTTCATTTAGGGTGTACACGAGTGCTTTGGTTTATGCACAGCAAGTGTTCTGCTCTGTGTACTGCTTTTTCATTTAATGTTTGTAAAAAAACCCTTCATGATGAACTTCTATCCCACGGCTGTGGCATGTCAGTACTACACTAACACTATTTCTAGCAATCCCTGATGATATCATGGACCATCTGCTAAGGACCTTTATCACCATTGCAGGGTCCAGACTGCTTTAGATGCATAATGAGAATTGTGTGCATTTAGGGTGTTTCTGGGATTCCCTTTCAGCAAACCATGATCCAAAGCCCTGTTGCAATGAGAGAAAGATTCATGTAGTTAGGGTTCAGCTGCAGGCTTTCCATTTCCACGTACATTTGAGGTATCTTTCCGACCCATCATGCTAGACTCTATGAAGATTAGATTTTCCCTCCTTTTAAAAACACTTTTTGCAACTGGCAGAGCCCTGCTCCCATGCTCTCCTGCCAGGGACGTTCCTCTCTCCCAGAGGTTTGTATGCTTTAACTCCTGTTTGGTGACATCGAGGGCTTCTCATGCACTTGGGGTCTGCAGCTGACGAGCTGTGAATCTCACCAGCCTGAACTCAGGTTAAATGCTAAAGGCAAGAGTGAAACTTCTCTTCCTTCCCAATTTCTGAGTCAGTTCTGGTCTACTTGCTCCTTCCCCAGTAGCTCAGGTCTTTTTGTTCCACTTTAAATGCTAGGCCATGGATTCCTGCAATATAGTAAGGGAAAAGCAGAAAAAAAAACCCAAAAACCAAAACCCATATAATCTTTTGCTTGAGAAATCTCTCTGATCCAAAACCAAAGGCAGGCATTGATTTTATTGGGTTCTGGAGCAGTGACTCAGACCTCGTTTCAGCAGGATTCCTGTGTGCCTTGTTGAAGTCACAAGCCAGAGCAGCTTTCTGAAACCCAGCTTAAATTAACATTGCAGGCAAGAAAGTGGAAGGGCTAAATAAAATCAGCCTTGCCCTTGGTCCTTCATGCCTGCCACAAAAGAAGCACTCTCTAGTAAACCTAAGTGAAGACAGACCTTCTTCATGCAGGTTCTGTTTGATTCCTAGTGCACCAAAGAGGTGCTAATGCACAGTGATCTTTCCAGGGTCTCATGTAATGTCTACAGTATAGAAACCTTGTTATATGGAATCATAGAATCATAGAATTGTCTAAGTTGGAAGGGACATTAAGATCATCTAGTCCAACCATCAAACTAATTCTCATAAAAAACACCACTAAACCATGTCACTAAGCACTATGTCTACCCATCTTTTAAATACCTCCAGGAATGGTGCCTCAACCCCTTCCCTGGGCAGCCCATTCCAAGGCTTGACAACACTTTCAGTGTAAAAATTTTCCCTAATATCCAATCTGAACCTCCCCTGGTGCAACTTGAGGCCATTTCCTCTTGTCCCATCGCCTGTGACTTGGGAGAAGAGACCTTTATCTCTTTATCTCAGAGACCCCCCTGGCTACACCCTCCTTTCAGGGAGTTGTGGAGAGGGAGAAGGTCTCCCCTCGGCCTCCTTTTCTCCAGGCTGAACAACCCCAGCTCCCTCAGCCTCTCCAGCCCAAAGAAAGCTTCCCTTTTAGCACAAACTAAACAGGAGATAAATGATGGGTTTATTACTCAGCATTTACACTAGGTTATGATCCCAGTTCATTAGCATGATGACACTTCTTGTATGTTGGAGGATCAGCAGTGTTTGTTTTCACATGCACCTAAAACATCAGAATGATGCTTAGGAGCTGCATCCTAAATATCAAGTTACTTAGATCTTCTGTTCTTACAGAAACTTGTAACTTTCTTGAGCTAATAAATACTTAATATTTTTTGCAAGTTTGAAAAAACACAGTGCAGAACATTAGATTTATGAGCACGAGTACAGGGTATTCAAAGCAGAAACATTTATAAAAGCTGAACATGTGGGAACCAGCCAGTAACAGCTATTTCACTCAGTTCAGTTTGCTTATTTTTACAACACTTTTCAGTCCAGTCTCCTTCCTGAGTAATCCCAAGGTCAGCACCTCACAACTTTGAGCAGCAGGTCATTTAACCTGCTTACTGCTATCAGAGATGAAAAGTGGTTTTTTTAATGCTTACTTTAAATTTATTTTTTTTTAACTTCCATTTGTGTTCTCCTTATCCAATCTTCTGCACTGAAGCTAAATAAGAAGTTTCTGCTATCTCAGTTATTTATGATTTTGGTCACTTCTATTAAATCCCTACTTACGAACATAGTTTTCTAACTTATTCTCATAACTCATTTCTTTTAATCTTAGGATTACTACTGCCCTTCTTGGTCCTTTCTGATTTTTTTCCAAGAGCTGCACATTTGCAATGGTTTCTTGTGGGGGTTTTCCAATTCAAGGTTGGGTTGGTTTCTTTTTTCTTTCTTGCAAGAAAGAAAAGGGAATCGCAGGAAGAGGTTTGACCAGAATTAATGCCCAGCATAGTGTCCATTCATATTTTGCTTTCTATTAACTAAACAGAAGGATCACGGGGGAGGAAACTCCTTTGGAACATGCAGTTTAAATATTCCATTTTCTCAGATCAAGTACCACTTGTGTTATACTTGTCTTTTTAGAGGAAAGCCAGAACTAACCCTATATTTAGGTTGAGTATTATGTGCTTTTATAAAAATACTTGAATTCTTTTTAAAAGAAAGTCTAACACCCTCCATTGTTTGGGTCAGGCTTTTGAGATTTTCAGTTGAAGACAAGTGCTTGGGGTAGACAATCCTTTTCCCCTTCCATTTCTGTCCATGAAAATTCATTTCTTCTTAGCCAAGATACAGGTTGCGAAATTGTTGTTCCTTTCTTTTGCTGGTACTCTTCTGGAAAGCCTTGGCACCACATCAAACTAATAACTGGCAGTCCTGGAGCACCAGCTGGGTGCTGCCACCAATGCCACCAGGAGCTGGACAGCCAAGAGAGGAGCAGGTGAGAGCAAAGCCAGGAGCTTCGATCTCTGCTGACCTGACCTGGCACCCCCACCAAAGACATTTCTCCTTGTCTGGTCATGGAGGAGAGAGAAGTCAACCTGACCAGGAGCTTCCCAGACCCTCTCCAGTAAGGTTACTCTGATGGCCAGCTGGCATCCAGGAAGGACCAAAGGTTCCTGATTGCAGAGGGTGGATTTATAAATCCAGGTCTGCCTTTCATCCCAGAGAAACTGTGGATACCCCATCCCTGGAGGGGTTCAAGACCAGGCTGGAAGGGGCTTTGAGCAACCTGGTCTGGTGGGAGATGTCCCTGCCGATGGCAGCGGGGTTGGAACTCAATGATCTTTAAGGTCCTTTCCAACCCAAACTATTCTGTGATTCTATGATTCATCACTCCTTCCTTACAAAGGAAAAACCATGGATGACTGTAGTGATGATAAATGGAAAGCCTTTGGCAAACTGACGTAATTTTGATGGCTGAGCTGCCTGCTGTCTGCATCTCGGCTGGGTCCGTGGGGGATCTGGCATCTCTCTTTCCCCATTCCCCGTTACATAGTGCCCACGCTGGCCACTTCCACCTCCCAGTCCTCACCTGCAGGAGGTAAAACTCTGCTTTCTTCATGAGACAAGGCTGAGGAAGGATGCCATGAGCTTACTCGCCCACTCCAGGTCACCATAAAAGGATCTAATTTAGAGGACATCCTTTTCTCTAAAGGAGCTCCAGTTTCTTTCTGCCAGTTACAGCTGAGTGTGGTCTTTTGTCTCTTCTTCACGTGTCACTGGTCACAGGGTGTTTGGGTCTCTCTCTACCCCAATATCCTTCAACCTTGACCCTTCACCTTTTCCTGCCTGGTGGTTGTAGGAGACCCTGCCTTACAATGAGCCACTTTTTTGCTGCACAGCCATGACAAATACCCAGCTTTTTAGTCCCAAGGAGGGATATGCCACCTGAACATTGTATTGTCAAGAAAATCAGCAAATAGCTTCACCTTTTTTTTTCTCATGAGCACTGAGTAAGTGTGAGTACTATTTGAATTTATGTTCTGCAGCAACAGGTGGGTTTTAATTTTTGAGGGCTTGTTGTTTTAAATGTATTTATTCTTAAATGCATACTTGATCTCATTCTGCTTTTAAAATGCTGCCAGGAAGACTTCTTGACAATGCCTTCTGGAGACCGAAGGGAGAGGAAAGGGGCTGTTTGCAATGTCTCCAGCTGTTTGGCTGGGCTTGATGTGCTAGGAGGGGTTACTGCAGTTCTTCACCCCATACCAAGATGGTGCTTAAACCCTGCCATGTGTAGACACAGCCCTTGCAGCCTAGCTAACAGCTTTCATATATCTTTCTTGCGTGTAATGTTTCTGAGCGTTGATGGAGTTGATGTACAGCATTAACCTCATGTCTGGGTTAGACTTCGACTCCCATTGAGACGTTTTTGCTAATGTCAGCTTGAACTCAGAGCAGTGCATAAATCACACCGTCAGATACCAAGACGACCATTTCTTCATTTGTCTTCTTGTGTGGCTGATGATGAGACCTCTAAACCCAGAGTTTTTCCAGCCTTGTGTGGTTCAGCATGCTTGTCTCTTTTCCAGTTCTTTCAAAGGAGATGTATATTGGGATGATAGGCAAAACCTCTGTTAAAGGGGGAAATCCTAAAGGCTCTTTTTGTCCCTCACTAGACTTCAACCTCCATAACCTTTTCTTTGCTGTTGTTGGAGACCCCACCTCACAACCAGCATTGCGGGTGAAAATGTGATTTTGATTGATCAGGATGACTTTTTAACATATATGACCTTGGTTGCTCTGGGCCTTGGTGATTTGGTCAGGAATGGAATGGAACTAACTTAATTAACTGAAATAATGTCAAATAACTTTTCTCGGTTTCTGAACTTTATTTACATTTTTGCTTCAGAGCATTTCTGTACAATTTGTGATATCTCCTCCTCTTCATGTTTTTCCATTCTGGCTGTAACTTTTCCTTTAATAATGTTTTCCTAAAACCTTCAGCTTTTCAAAGGAAGCTTCACCAAGCCTTTTGGCAGAGAAAAATGCTTAAGTCCCTTGTAATAAGCCTTATTCCTTTTCTTCTAAAACATCGATGTGGGTAGAGCCTAAATACTCTGGTGACTAATGCTATATAAATACCTTTGATAGATAAATTACAAACTGCTACACACTAGAGCAGGTTTTACTTGTGCTTTGCAGTCAAGGGCAAGGGAACTAACCAAAATAAGCACAGGCTTGCTGGTGGAATGGAATATGTCATGAGGACTCGGTTTGCCAACTATTGTCCCAGCTATTTTCTTTACCTAAGCCCAGGGATAGAAATATAGTAATTATTGTTGGTAAATGCCACTTCATACCGCTGACTGCTGTACTTTCCAAGGACTTTCGTTGCTATATAATCATTGCCAGTTTTGACAAACAGCATTTGATTAATGAAAACTGTATTTCTAAAGCAGCTGCACCTCCTGGGAAGTCACCTCCTCAGGTAGGGGAGGAGGAAGAGGGATTTGACTCGAGTTTTTCAGAAGTGTAGAGGTCCCAGGTGTGCTGCCTGTGGTACCAGTAGTCATCAAATATTCCAGGCAGGGGGACTGACTGAAAGAAGCAGAACGGTGTAAAACAGATGCAAGAAAGGCTGCTCTGAAAGCAGCTGATGAGCTTCTGGAGCTTGGCTCCACCAGACATGCTTGAGGACATGTCCACAGGTTGAAAAATGGATTAAATACATTTATGGCCAACAAATATATAAACAGATAATAGCAGGAATATGCAGGGATCTAATCAAACAAAAGTGTGAGAAAGCGTTGAGGCTTGTGTGCTGCCACTAATAGCCTCTTCCCTTGCCACTGCTGAGACTGAATGCTGGGTGGGACGGACTCAGCAGTGCATTTTGTCCTTAAAATATAGAAAATACAAAGCTGCTGCTTGTGCCATAGGTGCCAGCACAGAAAGCTTTGGTATGTCACCATGGAGCACAGGGTGGAAGGAACAGGACAAACACCATGAGGGCTGAGAGTTAAAAAAAGTCTGAAAGTACATGGGGTAGAAAAGCACACTTCCAAAAATGTAAGGGGTTACTATGAAGTTTGACTGTTTACTTGTATGCATTATTTTTACACAAATGTTTCTATTGCTGGGAGTTACAGCATAGAGTGTTTTCCTTAAATTTTTTTGTTGTTGTTTTTGTTTTGCCTGTATCCTCACATGCTTAGTGAATACGGCTAGTTAAGAAACCCAGTGAGGCAGTTTGAGCTTAGGTGCCCAAATTTGCCTGCATTATCTTTGGGCTTCCTTCATCTAAATCAGGGTCTCTTTCTTTCTCTTCTCTTTCTTAGAAGTCTTTGGAGATTTAACAATGGCCAGAAGATACAAATGTAATTGCAAGAACCTGCTTTGTTTACAGCTCCCTTCCCTCTGCTTAGAGCTGTTCTCAGTGGGAGGTTTAAATTAGTTCACTTTTTGCTGAGGAAAACACATTTTTAGGTTTTTGCTTTAATTTTAAAGTAAGTTTACATCCTCTCCTTGCTGAATCTACAGCACAGTCTTTGTTCCTTCCATGTCATTCATCACAACCTTAAGATGGAGAGACTGAAGACAGGTTCCACTGGGAGACATCTGTGCAAACACCACCGCCACGTTTCTATCCATCAGGTTTTAATCTGGACCCCTGCCTTTTTCATTCTTCCTTGAGCCCTGTGCTTCTCCGAGCCTGTGCAGCAAGCTCTGATTTCTTTGCTTATACTCATGATAAACTGCCCGGAAGCCATCGACCGAGATCCCATTGTGTGAGAGGAAAGAGACAGGTGCTGTCTTTAACATATTT
Source organism: Calidris pygmaea (assembly GCA_003697955.1). Taxonomy (NCBI): domain Eukaryota; kingdom Metazoa; phylum Chordata; class Aves; order Charadriiformes; family Scolopacidae; genus Calidris; species Calidris pygmaea. The sequence continues at coordinate 2,425,148 of QJSC01007474.1, read as the reverse complement.
TGGGGGTGGATTTGAAAGCACTTGTACCTTCAAAAGCCTAAGAAAAAAACGCAATATGATGTATACAGCTGTCCAATTAATAAAAAGCATTTTAGGGTAAGTTAGGGCTCATCCCATAAAGTAGTTGCTGAGGTGAAAATGCAGAACTCTCCTTTCTCATTAGGGGAAGAGGTGTTAAGTCCAACTGACTGATCATGGTCCTTTTACAAAGGAGTTTGCAGTATTTTATTTAGTGTCTAACTTAATTTAACACTGATAATAGAGTTTAGAGGCAGAAGCAAGGAGTAGAGCTTACTGTGTTAGTCTTGTCTGTCAAAACCCCAACGATCTGTTGAGATGGTGGCTTTCTCCAGAAACACCCAGGCTTTTTGTGACAATGTCCGAGCGCTGAATCGGACTGGCTGAAGCCAAACTGAAAGCTGTATTCCTGAGTGCTTGGATTCTCAGAAACGTTGATGCCCAGAATTTGCATTAACTTCACGAGGAATTTCAACACCTTTTTGAAAAACACCCGGGACACCAGTTAGATGTCTAATTTGTCATCGGAAATCATGGACCAAATTCCCAGCAACTTCTGGAATGTCTTTTGCAGGGCACAGCTCTAACCAGTTTCTATTGAGAACTTTTTCTCTCCTCCTGCTGACAACGGCTTTACGATTCTGATTTATTCCGAGCTTTATTCTCTGTACTTTTTAGTCTTTAATAGAGTCTTATATTGTAATCACAGCTGAAATCTGCAGATTATGCTGCCACAATAAATTATTCAGATGTGCTACTTAGACTTCATTTTACTAAAATGGTTCCATCTCTATCAGTGATTGACAGTTATTTCTGAGTATTATTTAGCCTTTCACATTACAAATCAGGACTCCTGCCTATTGCCAGCTCCAGCTTCTAGTGCCAGATTCCCATCTGGCATTGTAACAAGGAGTATTTGAGTAGGACACACTGCCTTTTTTTAGTATCAAGTCCATAAGGCTCACAAAGAAAAAACAGCTTCTTTTATCTACTGAGCTCAAACATACGTATTCCGTAAATCATCTTAGCTTCTCAAATGTCGAGATGACTTTAATAGCCCTAATTGAATGAAAAACCAAGCTGAAACTCAGATGTGGAGTTGGAACTCTCAACGAGGTACAAAACATCTTTTTTAATGGCCCCTCTGTTAAAAAAAAAAGAAAGTTAAGCGCTATGTTATGTAGACATTTCTATCATGTTCCTCCCTCAGCAGTAATTAGTTCTTCTCCTGCCTTGCCATCCAGCTGGGGCTCTGGGGAATTACAGAGCTTTTTCAGTAAGGTGTGAGGACCCACACCAGCTACCAGCATCCGTGACGCCCCACCAAGCCCTCCTGACAGTTGCAGCCTGTCCCGACCAGTGAAATCATAGAATCATAGAATGGTTTGGGTTGGAAGGGACCTTAAAGATCATTGGGTTCCAAACCCTTTGCCCTGGGCAGGGACACCTCCCACCAGACCAGGTTGCTCCAAGCCCCATCCAGCCTGGCCTTGAACCCCTCCAGGGATGGGGCAGCCACAGCTTCTCTGGGCAACCTGGGCCAGTGTCTCAGCACCCTCACAAGAAAGAATTTCTTCCTAATATCTAATCTAAATCTGCCCTCTTTCAGTTTAAAACTATTACCTTTCATGGTGTCCACCCATGCGTCTCCCTCCTCTTGCGTACCATACAAGGGCCTGTCTGCTATGCTGGCCATGGCCAGGACTTTTTTGTAGCCTGAATGTGAGGTGCCCCAGGTGAGATCTTCATTGTCCCCTTGTCTGGTGGCTTGTTGGCAGCATATATCCCATGAAAAGCCAGCTGCTGGGCCAAGGCAGTGGATGTTGGAGAGATCTGTGGGATGTGCTTGGGAGTTTATGGGAAGGATGCGTCTGAGGAGGGATTCTCACATCTCAAGTCTAAGCTTAGTGTGCTAAGTCCCAAAATGCTTGGCCTTTATTATCATCACACAACTAACAACAAACAAGTAAAGGAGGCAATCTCAAAAAGTATTAAAGTATCAGAAACTTTGATCATAATTTAAAAGTTATTGCCTAAGAGCCAAAAAAACTCCACTAAGATGGTCCCTCTGTGCCCAGTTTTTTACTAGCCCAGCTTTTATTTTTCATGATTGTCAAAAGTCACTTTGTCTCATCAACGGCATTTTTTGATTTGCTATCACAAAATTATCTCCCAAAAAATTTGCCTCTATCTTGAAAGTGTTTGACCAAGCTTTTCTCCCCCTGAGGGAGGTTTTTTCAATAGTAATTTTCCTTAGGAAATTCGTGAGTGTGTACATATCACCTTCTGCTGTCAGAAATTCAGCTGGAATGCTTCTAAAGTAAATGCAACATGACACGGGGCTTTTAAAATTCATCTCTTTTTTAAATTGCTTCTAAAATTCAGTATCAGGAATTTATTTCTGAGAAACCAAAGCAAGTAGCTCCAGTGTTTCTGCCAAGACGTGTCTCTGCTACTAATATTTTAACTAGACACCGGTAAAACCAGTATGAGCAACAGCTGATTTTCAAACAAGATTAATGTGAAGTAGGAGAAAACTCCAGTTCCTCTGTCTATTTCCCATTCTTGCTCTTACCCAAGCTAAAGGGCACACCTTTTTCACAGCTAACGCCTTTGAGTTCTTGGGCTGGAGGGTCTTTGATCTGACTTGCTACACGCTTTTTGTGTTCTTAAATCAGCGATATGTTATTCTACAAACAAGTTTTGGTACTGGCTCCCTCATATCATACATCTGACCTACTAAGGTAGGATCAGTCCTGGCAGAGGTGAGAGGTCCACCACCCTCTCTGTCCCACCAGCCCAGCTCCGCTCCTCAGAACCCAGGACACAGCACACCACAGTGCACAACTCCTAATGCAGCACAGCGTTTGAGCTCTTCTGGAATAGGCTGTTAATGGTAGGGTCATCTCTTCATGTTTACCAAAGCGGATCACTTTTCCAGAAGGGGGATTACTAATTCACGCTCATTATATCATGATTTTTGCTTTCCTTTATCAAGTATTGCAACTTTTTTGGCAGAAGTCAGTTGGGTGCCAAATTCATTCATCTCTATTCGTAGTTTAAACTTCTGTTTCCTAATCAGAAGGAAAAAAAGAAGTGGTGAAACTATGAATGATGTATTTTTAAAAAATCTTTGACTCAGATGAAAATGCCAAATTCAATTTTTTTTTCTTCCCACTCCCCATTTTTTTCCAAAATGGAATGAGGTTTGGTTTTTTTCACATTTAATTATATCTATGAATGGAGAAAAGATATTCCTCAAGCACGGTGTAGTTACTGACTAGCATATAGTGATTACCTGTCATATATTAACAAGTGCCTAGTAAGGGTCAGAAGTTGTTGTAAATATCTGATTTTCGTGATACCAAGCAAAAAATAGCCTTGAACAACATGAATTTCTGTGTATTTAGCAGTGGACGCAGCAGTTGACAGAGAACTGGAATCCTAAGGATTAAAGAGTATAAATATAATTATATACAAAGCGTAGCTCAAATACTTAAATAAGTGGTATAGAAGTAGGATTTGTCAGGAAGGTGGAATGATGAGCAAGGAGGAGGAGTGAAAGGAAAGCTTCCATATACACAAGTGGCATCCCAACTGCTGCTTCTGTAAATATAGATGTATACACGTGTGTGCATGTATATATGTGTATGGGTATATAATGCTTCCTACTGCCTGTTCTTGGATGTTAGAAGGATATGGTACAGCTCACTGGAAGGAATCCTAACTTGTTCTACACAGAGCAAAGGTCTAGTGTAATACAATTTATTAAAATGAACTATATTGCCAACTCCACCATCACAAGCTCTGCAGTAACCTTATTGTCTGGTTCTTGCCAAGTGAGAGCAGCATAGCTGTTTTGTCATATTGTATTCCATTCATTCTGCAGCCTGGCATAAACAAGCTCATGTTTAGCTTTATCCCAAGCAGATCACAGATTTGGCCTTTCTTTGACCCAGTCTGTTATGTTTGCAGTTCCTAGAGAACAAAATTCTAATTATAGGATGCAAGCCTCCATGGATGTAGCCTTAAATGGCTGGAATAAGAGACCTTATTCTGTTAAAAGAGGTTTTCAGTTTTCAGATTTAAAGCTGTATCAGATCTCTGACCTAAGATTGTACCATTATAAAAGTCACTGAATGACCCAATCACTCGGTGTCGTGCCTCAAGACTTCATTAAATAGTGTGTTTTACCTGATCCTGCAGGAGGGGTACTGAGGCACTGCACAGTGAGAGGGCAATCAAGGGCCTGATTCTCATTCACATCAGGCCCCATTAATCTGTGGAGGAGAACAGAGACAAAAAGAGAAGGAAATTATATTTGAAGTTTCCAGAGACATAAGATGTGTCATGGTAGACCCATATTTTGCATAAGCACAAGTTAAAGTCTTTGCAAACCGTGCTGCCTCTTTCAGAGTTTAGAAAAGGAAAAATGAGTTTATTTTAAACTAGGGCCCTTTTCCTTACCATTTGACAGTGTATCCTTATTGCCATGTAGAATTCATACTAATTAGCCATGCATATTCCAGTGGCCTTGTTGCGCTAATCAGATGTTGGGATTTTCAGCACTAAGAACAGTCTATTTGTGGCTGTTGTGACTCCTGTGAGTAGGGGCCATATGGTGCAAATGAGCCCTTTCTAATGAAAGCCGCCTGTGGAGCAGGCACACCTGAGAACATCTCCAGAACTTGCATGCAAGCCCCCAGCCAGCACTGCCCTGCCTTCTCTGTGGACCTCCTACCCTGCAGAAAAAATGATTTAGGAACTACTTAGACAAGAAATATTTTTCGGTGTGTACCCTCCTGTACGCTCACTTTCTCATCTCACCTTCATTATTGGCAACATGAGTGAGCCACCCTCCTGCCTCCCCATTTATCCCGTGGTTATAGCTGCACTTAACGAGGCAAAGGGCTCCCTTAATCACTCCTAATCCAAGGGGGCCAGTGGAGAAATCAACTATAATACGGTATACTGCCCTTGCTGAGTGGATTCCTGGGGAAAGGTTAGTACTTATAGATATGTTTCCGTGGTTTTTTTTAAAGTAATGATCAGGTTTAAGCATTTTCGGGCCACTGGGAGATGTGGTGATAGAGCTCTGCTGTGCTGGCCAGGGCAGGTACCAAACTCGCTGAGCCTTAGACGGTGGCAAAAAAAAAATAAAAAATTATTATTAAAATAATTCTTATTATTATTATTATATTAATTATATTAATTAATGATATTATTAAAATAATATTTATTAAAATAAAATAACCAGTTTACTGGTTACTTTTGTAACCAATGTTACGTTTAGTCTTATCTGTAAGATCCTTGAAGCTTTTATGAGAGATGCTAGTTACGTGGTTTGATATATTGACTGTTAGTGTGGGCCCTTTTATTCATGAATTATTCAAATTGGAGCAATCCAGCACAAGAGGGAGTACAAAAAATATTGTTAGAATTAACTTTTTCAATAAACCTGGCTTTTTGGGAGGTGTGAATTGAGGGGCTAAAGCTCCCTGTATTTTTTTCAGCAGATAGACCCTGAATTAAAAAACCCGATGAATAACAGATAATATGCAGAGTAAAAAGGGCTGGATGGGCAAAGGGAAACAAATGGGGGAATTTCTATGCAAGACGTGGTCCAGATTTCACCAAGCCAAGTACAACCAGCATAAGCTGTATTGTGTGCGTGGAACCTTATGTGATAGAAGAGAAATGACGCTGGAGGCAAGATGATGCCTTGAGAAAAGCAGGCTGCTTATTTCAACGAATCTATGAAAACATCTAGAATATGAAGGGACTGCTTTTTAATTTGCTTTTTGATGCGATGTGTCTTAAAGGTTGTGATTCTCCTTTCTTTAATTGTTGATGACAACTGATGACACCAACTTCCTATGCTGCCATCCCCAAAAGGATGGTGTCGGTGGTGACACTGGCTGTCTCCCTTGGCAAAGGGGAATCCTGGTTGCTCCGAGGTTCACCTTGAACCTTGACAGGAGTGAAAGGAAGACTGGTGCCACTCATGTGGGAAATAAACTCCCGTGAAGACCAATGATGGCAGTATGGAATTCAGTGGGGTTCTTTTGGGGTGAAAACCAGAAAAAAAGTCCTTTCAGTGAGGCTGCTTAGCTGGGCTGGAGCTGCACAACACCCTTGGTGGCTGGAGCTTTCCCAGAGTCTCACCACATGAGATGGGTGCATGGTGAGTTCAGGGCATTTATTCTTCGCAGTCCATCTTGATCTTGTTTAGGGTGCACACAAGGAAGAAAAATGATTTCACGGCCAAAGAGAAAAGTTGGTCTGGATAAAAATTGGCATAAATTCTCAAAACCTCAGAAGTCAAGAAGAAATCTTACTCCTTCTCTTCAATAGCCCCAGGGAAATGGCAGTGTACCAGCCAAACACAGCTGCCCCTTATACTCGTGGTGCATCTCTGACAAGTATGAAGAGCATCTTTGGCCCCTGCTGGAGCCACATGTTAGTCACTACAGGACTGTCACTTCATATGGTGCTTATGAGAAGCAGGTTGTTTTTATGCCTGTATCATTATACTGTCATGCCTGCAAGTTAAAAATTATTCTCACTCGAATTAAATACCATCTGCTGATGGCACTTGGGGAATGGCAAAGATCTAAGAAGAAGGAGGTGATCTTTTTTCTGGTAACTTATACCTTGTTTAACGATTTAAAGGAATGAAGCATGAAGAAAAGGTTACAAATCAGGGAGCAGTAGCTACATGCACTTGGCTTTGAGTTTTACACACATCTGCCTGGTGTCTTGTGGGGGACAATGCCTCAACGGCAAACATATTTTTTGAAAATAGGTAATATGTTGCAGAACCTTTCAGATGACATACAGACTTCAAAGCAGATCCCACCTCTTAAATAGATGAGATGGGAAAAAAACCAGGAAAACTAAAAAAGGCTTTGAAAGCTGCTCAAGATCTTGGTGAAAAAGAAAAGAAAGAATATAAAACATTCCAATGCAATTATTACTGACCTGAAAATTTTATATGGCTAATTATTCTGTTCTAATTTTTCCTTATATCTAGCAGCAGCATTAAAAAATTCACTCTTGCAACACAATAAAGAAATCCAAAAAGTACCTCACATAAAGTACTCAGGTACCTCTGAAAAGCAAGAAAAGGTGATTTAATTACATATTTTAAAACTAATTTTCTCTGAATTACCATAGTATTCTTCAGACAGTTCTCTTTAGTTGCCTGCTTTTGCAGTTGGAAACTTATGTCCCAGCACTGTTCATTGTTCAAATAAAACAGTCTCTATTTATTTTGGTGATGTTTTACACTCCCTTTTTTTTTTTCTTTACATAGCTTATTCTAACACAAAATAAATGGAAAATGTCACACCTTTTCAAAAGAGTACTTTGTCATGACAGAACTCTTCGAGGAATTACTTTGGGAAAGAGGAGGACAGCAGTGAAGTGATTATTTGGTGTGACAACTGGTCTTCTAAAATATATAGTTTAGGTTAGAATTAGGGTTTCCGGAATATCTTATCTTCTGATCCCATCTTGTCCCATCAGAAACTTCCTCACAAATGTTAACCTGAAATAATGTCAGCATACATTGTGTTACTGCTTTTAAAGTTTTTCCACCTGTCATTAGTTGGAGTACTTAAGACACTTGAGAAATGAAGTGACCGGTTAGTTCTTCTTTTCATAAACATACTTTATCTATTTTTCTTATACAGACTAAAATAGTAATTGGTTACGTTATTTAAATTCAATTCACAGAATCACAAAACGGTTGAGGTTGGAAGGGACCTCTGGAGGTCATCTGGTCCAAGCCCTCTGCTGGTGCATGTCTAAGTGCCTTTTGATTATCTCCAAGGATGGAGACACCACAACCTCCATGGTCAACCTATGCCAATGCTTGGTCACCCTCACAGTGAAAAAGTGTTTCCTGACAATTAGAGGGAACCTCCTGGGTTTCAATTTGTGCCTATGGCCTCTGGTCCTGGCACTGGGCACCACTGGAAAGAGCCTGGATCCATCTTCTTTGTCTGTCTATGTACATACACCGTTGAGATCTGCCCCCAAGTCCTCTCTTCTCCAGGCTAAACAGTCCCAGCTCTCTCAGCCTTTCCTCACAGGGGATATGTTCCAGTCTCTTTATCATCTCTGTGGCCCTTTGCTGGATTCTCTCCCGTAGCTCCATACTTCTCTTGTCCTGAGCAGCCCAGCATTATTACTATTATTAGTTACTAAAGTTATTAACTTTAAAGTTATTAATAACTTTAGTAACTGTGAATGTGCACTTGAAGGGACTAAACCCTCATATTTTCTAGGAAACATGCTACTTGAACATGTGTGAAAATGAAATATCCATGCTGTTGTGGAGCATTCTACTCCTTGAAACACAGCTTTGTTGTTGTGTACTGTCCAGAAACATCTAACTCTACATGTCCCAAAGCTGCACTCGGAATAAACCTGGCCACTGACTAGTGATCTCCACTGGCCTACATGCCTGTGGTTACAGTAGATAAATAGATTCACTGTAAAACATTGAAAATCACTGGCAGAATAAATTGAAATTTTCTGGCACTGGACCATCCATACATATAAGTTCAGGTTAGCTCTTAAGGAGCAATAGACCCCTGAGTGTCTTGGTCTGAAGCGAAGAGGAGCCGAGGAGATGGACCAAGAGCAGTAGTGGAAGCACCAGAAAGTACTGGCAAGTATTTGGAAAAAGAAACTTCTTGGGGGCATCTATGTTCTGGGTCTATGCCCTCATTATCCAGGCCTTGAGCTTTCTTCCAGGGTCCTTATCTTCTAAGCCATATATAAGCTTTTGCATCATGTTTGTTGTAAATGAAAGATGAAAACTAACTTTTTTCCCCCACAAACATTAAGGTTCTGCCTCGTTACACTCCACGTATCCAAATGACAGATGATGTAGAGAGGACTGGAACACGGTGTTTTGTTTGTCCTGGTGTTAATGAGCGTTTGAAATGCTGATGTGTAGGCAAATCTATTTTTGTTTTCATGTTTTGCATATATATTGCTGTATAATGCCTTGTGGGGAGAATAGGAATTTAGCATCTAAATATTTTAATATTCAACCAATAGCGGTATGTAAAAAAATAGGAGGAGGAATGATTTTTCCCCTTAAAACATAGCAGTGAATGTTAGTTTGGCCTCACGCAAGCTATTATAATGCTTGTACTGATTTCTCCCTCTAATTTAGGGTTGACAGATGTTAATTATTGTCTTCGGGAAATACAGAGCTCTTCACTTGTTCTTTTCATTTAGGAGGCCACCTCATCATAGTCTGAAACGAGACACACTAGCGGAAAGGGGTTTGGTATCCCCTCAGTTTGGCGGTGAAAGATTTCGCAAGTGCCTTGAACCAAATCAGGACAAACTCCAAGCGAAAATAAAATAAGATGCTCATTTCTAACATGCTGTAGGCAACCAGAGGTACACGGCATCCTTAGCTGCTGTGGATTGCCACGGCCTGAAGTCTTTAATCAAGTCTGCGTGTCCCTCTAGAAGACATGTGCTCTCATGACATTGATAATAGCAACCCAGCAATAACTGGATTACGTTCCACATCCTCATTATGAAGACCAGAATACAGAATTGCAGAGGTCCCTTCTGCTCTTAAAATATATCAATTAATTAACTTATTGGTTTACTTAATTTGATTTAGATAAATTACAGAGATATTTCTATATTCTGAGAGTGGGAGACAAGGGGAGAGAGAGAGAGGTTTACGGTCAAGTGAGAAACAGTAATCTATCAAATGGTGCAACGCTCATTGTTTTTGCCCTTTGGGTGTAGTGGTGTGAATATGACATCGTTCTCTTTGGGCTTTGTCACCCACTGAAGTTTACTGAAAGACTTTCACCGAGTCTGAAGGGCACTCCTGTCCTGGTGAGCAGTCGTGCAAGGTTCTTGTGGGCACAACTGTATTCAGTAGGAATTTTGCTGGCGTGAGATTAGCCAGAGGAGCTGGTCAGTACGTAGCTCCTCAAGCTCAGAGTGCAAATTATGTACTCAGAATTACAAATAAATAATGCAAGGTGCTGCTACTGTATGCCACCTACATATAAAGGATGCCAAAAAAGCAAGGCTTCCATCTAGCCTTGTGACTACTGCAAAGAGCAATGCGTATACGGATAGATCTCTTTTAGACAAATTATATGGATGAATGTGTTTCACGGGTTACAAAAGATTTTTAAAACATACAAGGTATGTTCTTAGCTTGCAAGTATTTAAAACACAATACACACTGTGCTCCTCCTGGATTTATTTGCTTTGCTTCTTGCTCATTCTCTCTTACGATGCAGCAATAATTTATCATGCAGTCTGCTTACCGTCCTCATTACAGAGATTTCAGTTTAACTTATTGTAACCCTCACACTACTGTATTTTTCTCATAATACCTCTTGATTCATGCAGTCCCCTCCTATAAAGCTGGAACACTGGGATTTGTAAGTGGAATAACCTTTACTTGTGATGTTGAAATTATTTTTTTTCTATAAATTCATTTAAATCAACACAATTAAATTAATTTCTTTCTTGCGTATCTGTCAGTTGTGCTAAACTGATATTCTAATTTTGCAGTAGGGTCTATAATGTTGTTTGCTGTCTTGGTACAGAGGAAATGTTGTAGCTTGCACCCCGTGCAAGGAGAATCTTCCTTCTGGTACAAAACCAGTCTGCTCCAGATACAGAATCTCATGCCCCATTTATACTCAATCTTTTTGCCTATACTGCTAGTTGCAAATGTTGTAGTACTCTCAGTTCAGAATTTGTAGGCACTTCCAGTTTTCATTTGGAGCGTTTTGGTAAAGTAGAACCTGCTTTGACATTCACTTAGGCAGGCGGTGGGAATGCAGGATCACTCATTTAGAAGTAGACTTGCCTTTAAGATTTAATGATCTGAGTGGAATGTAAGACAAGCAAACCTTGAGATATAGGAAATATAACAGCTCAACAACAGAGGTTTGGTGGCCTGATATGATAATTTACATCATAATTTCCCCCTTTTTTCTTCTTCTTTTTTTTTTTCTCTCTCTTTTTTTCTTTTTTCTTTTTTTTATTTCTTCAAAATTGTTGGTTTTGTGACTCTTTTGTTCCCTTTGGGACTCCTTACCTTTCGGACTTCTTTTCACAAAATCCCAATTAAAATGAACAATTCAAGGACAACTTGCCGACAGCTCGTTCTTAGACCTGCTGTGTGGATTCATGGCTTCTTCCACTCCATGGTTTCTTCGTAGTGCCCTGACATGGAGAAGAAGAGAGGTATAGTGCTGCTGGTTAAAAGCCTCCTGAGTTCTTTTGTATCATGTGTATATTATCACAACAACTTGGCAGAAAATATAAAATTTGGGATATAAATGAGGAGAACTACTGCAGCGTTAGGACAGGATTGAGTCCAGGGCCAGAGGACCTTATAATCTACTTGTTTGGTGATGAGCTGCGAGGCAGTGAGAAAGTCTGTTGTGCTTGAAAAGATTTGAAAGATTGAGAGTAAAACTTATTGGTTTCATATACTTTTTCCTATACCTGTTAAAGGGGAAGGAAAAAAAATAAAAACTGCTTGGATCAGTCTTAATGCTTACTTGAATAAATTTCTAGCAGAGTGCAAAGCATTTCTGAGAAATGAGAAAAGGGCAGAATGGCAATTTTGAAAACAAAATTGCAAAAAAAGGTAATATAAAAGTAATGTACAATATGGTAATAGTGTGCTAAGTAAGTTATTAGAATGCAGAGTTGGGGGGGAAGTAGATGTATTCTCAGGACTGTTCAGTTTAAAAAGAAACACAAAGGTTCTGCAAAGAGTGTTAATGTGTCGCATATATTATCTTATACCTGAAATGGGAATGCTAACGATTTACAAAGGAAGTTATTGTGAGACTAATTTATTTAAAAGAGCTCTTTGAAGCTGGTACCGTGGGCTGACTTGGAGCTTGATTTAGGGTGAGCAACCAGGACAATTGCCTCCGAAGGTAACAGAGGAGCTTTGCAACGTTAAAATGGGGAGCAGGAAAAGACAAGGTGTGCACGGCTAAAGAGCGTTTGGCCACAACTTGGCTTCTGCCTATGGACCCTGAAAGTCTAATGGCAGTTGAGAGAAAACTCACTGCATTTCTTCTGTTCTGGGACAAAATACTGTGTTATTTGGTGGTTTTTTTTAAAATTTTATCATCATAATCGTTAAAAATAAGGAATATCTCACGAGTGGCAAAACTGTCATCAGGAGGCTATGGATAACCTGAAGCTGGTACATTTCAAGGAGAGAGTCAACCTGGAAAAATGAGGTGAGGCTAGAAATACGAAATGAATCACCTGGTGTAAGTTCACATAATAGAGCCTTTGTTTGGGATGAATTGACAAGTTGACACAAGAGGTCCAATGGGGAGTGGTGGCAGAATTGTCACCAGGACTTTCAGGTACAAATTAAAGGGTAAAATTAATGGCATGGGTGTCTTCCTGAAGCAAAACATGGTGTCTGAACCCTTGGAGTTCTTGTAAGCTAATATATGTCATGGTGGCCGAAGCTGGAGTAGGGAAAATACCCCCACTTTACCTGTCATCTTCTTGAGGGTATTTCTTTGTTAGGTAGGCCCTGGAGTTCGGTGAATTTGGGCTATTGAGGGGTTTGTATTTACCTCATTTCTCATCTTCAAGTGCAGCTCAGAGCTCAGAAGCTGATGCTCTGGGTGTTTCTCCTCTGTAGTCATCTTTGTGCCTGCGGTAGTCACTCCAGATGGGAGTTCTTGCCACCAATCCCATGCCAGTCCTGGCCACAGCCACTTTTCCAGGCTGCTGTACACCATGTGCACGTGTAAAGCTCTGCCTTGTATTATCTTGCTTGTTATAATCATGTTCTTTATAAATAAAAGAAAACTCTTCTCATCCATTTGAATAAAAATGCAGTTTGTATATATAAATGTTTGCTTGATCCTGCTCTTCATTCCTTAAAGCCATAATATAAGACACTGTAAGTGTTCCTTTTGTAACCAGCTTGATGAGCCGAAGAGAATTATAACATTAGGTAGCCTAAGTAGAAGGCTCAAAGCAAACATCTTTAATAAATTTATCTTCATTGATGAAAAGAAAATCAAAGTAGCTCACAGTTTTCCCCAAGACTGCTTCATGGATTTTAAATTTAGGTGGTTTTTTTGTGGTGTGTTTTTTTTTTTTAACTTTGAACATTAGGTCCCTAAACACAAAGCTTTGAAACATGATTTAACCATTTGTAATGTGCATTTCTTGCACATTACAAGCCAACTATGACTCAGAGTGCTTGGACCATCTTTGTGTCTGTTGCTCCTTGCGCTTTGGTGGATGTCAGCTGAAGATTGTAATTGTATTCCTTCAGGTCAGCTATGCTGAAAATGAGGATCCAGATTCCCCTCCCTGGCAGAGGATTTGGTGCCCTGGGCTAGCGGGAAGGTATCAGCCGAGGGAGGAGGTGAGTGGTGACACTGCTCTGAGTGAAGGGCTCAGGTGGGTGATGAGACCTGATGTGAAAGGGCTAGACCTCCAAGCCTGCAAACTGAATAGGGCCAAGACCCAACGGTCTGACAGATCATCTGTCTCTATTTAATTTAAGGGTGCGATTGCTTTATCACGCTGCAGAAAATGTCTTCATCAGCTTGGCTTCATTTCTTCCCTACGTTCCCACCCTCTTGCACCCAGATGCACGTGGAAATTGGCTGCTCAGAAAAAACAGCTGAGACTTTGCAAGCACAACCTGGTAGAAACCCAGGGAAAAAGCCACTGTATATTTTGGCAGTACGATAGCTTTACTAACAGGCATTTACCAATGACTGCAATACTGCTCTTAACTTTCTAGATCTTCTGCAGCCACCACTGGCAAAGAAAATGTACTCAAATCCTAGAAAGAGAGGCTGCACTCCCAAGTAACTGCAGTGCCCCTGAACTAGCATATGTCTTGAAAACAGTCTTGAGCTCAGCTTACTCCTGAGATAGCCATCCATGCTGAGGTATTAAGTTGCACAGATGGGTAAAAGCAAAATGGAAGCTTGCAAAATGAGATTTCAAAGACATAAACAGGTTTCTGTCGATGGCAACCTAATAAAGGAGGTAATTCTCTAAACATATTGTTCCCATTTTGTTTCTAATTACAATGAACTACAAGGTTAGTTCTGCTCTTTAGGTGCACTTTAATTACTCTCTCAATGTTGACTTTCTGCATTATGATTCCTTTAACATGCCATAGGAAATAGACATTTAATTAACCAGATGTCACTCAATAAATCTTAACTTCTACTCTCTGAATCAGAAAAGCTGATGCTAACGGGCTTAAAAGGGCCAGGATTTTAGAAATAATTTACTTTTTATGTTCTTTTAGGTCTTTGTTATAGTAAGGAAAATGTCTGTAATGAAGGAAAATTAAACTGATGTTTGTAGGCATTTAATTTAATGAAAAATAGCTCTACAAAGTTAAAACAAGATTCTAAGATTATATAAGTGTTGATGTTTCATAACTTGTAGGAAAGGCAGTGGCTAGGTTAGCAGTGTGGTGTGGCTCCAGCCTGATGTGTTGCCTCACTTGTGGTTCTTCGCATCATCTTGTCTATGCTCATTTAATATCTTTGGCTTTCTGGGGATTGGGTTTTGCATGTAGTATAAAGTCATAGTCATTGCATCCCAGTGCACCCATTAATCCTCCACTTGGAGGTTTCGGAATGTTTCCAGCAGCCTTAAGGTCAAATGAACACAGCCAGACACTCGGGGTGGCAGCAACCTGAAGTGTTTAAGTGCTTCAATGGCTCAGTGATCCCTTCAGATGAATTACTCTGGTATATCTAGAAAAGTTGCTGGGTTTCTCCACAGTAACCTGCAGCAGTAGAATCCCCTTCCCAGGCCTTCTCTCCTTAGGGTCAATGTCTTGTTGGAGTCTTCCTCACGTCTGACCTCAACCCTTGTCCCATTTCTTCTTTTAAATTATAAGAACCTCTTTACTACAGCCACATCGTTCTTCATTTCTCCTTTCCCACTGTGTCGACGATACTTTTAGCCTTCCTTTGCAATGTCAGTGAATATGGCCAGAGTCCCATAAAAGAATACAACGGGGCACGTTCTTCCATTAATAATTGCAGTGCAAAGCTCCTATTAAAATTAATGGGCACTCCATGTGCACTGGAGTGTAAAAATAACCCCCCTATTCTCACATGCTATTTTAGTCTCCTCATTCTTTCTAACCCATGTTTCCACTTCCATTACACCTAATGAATGCTGTGGGAACGCAGTTCCTCCCCGCCAAGGTTAGTGGCATCAAAGTTGTCCCTCACTCTGAGATCCACACTGTGGCCGCCCAGAGTCTCTTCTTCAAAATGGAACCAGGCACATGTTCTGCAGCTCCTGTGAGACCGCATTTCGGCATTTTCCAAGAGTGATAATGTATGATAATAATACTGAATCTTTTTAGAAACCAACCCAAATGCAAAGGTAATGACATCAGGGAATATGCTGTTCCTGAAAGGTAACTGTCAAGGATTAATTGCTTTTCCAGTCTTGGTCTTTGCCTCTTTTGATGTCCAGCCTACTTTTTGGCAGAACAAGGACAGCTTTTTCAGGTTGGCCTCTCGGCTCTGCAAGGTGCTTTTCTGCTAATCTGGTAAACCAGCTGCTAGTTCTCTTCTTGCACTTCCAGAACAGATTTTTTCCATAAGTTTTCTGTGCCCTGCTTGGGAACAGCAGCAGTCAATATATTTTACAGACAGTATGATTCCATGCAAGCAACATAAAGAAAATAAGAAGGAAAAGAAAGTTAATTTTTTTATGTGGATCCTTAAAACTAGCAGGTTTAATAAAGCCTCCAAAAAACTGGTGAGAAAGTATTGCATAAATATCTCTTTCGAAATGTGATTAAAAACTGGTCGTCCTCAAAACATTTCACATGGGCATCTGCAGCCTTAACATGGCCCATTTAGAAGATAAAACCTCATGCTTCCAAAATATCTTTAAAAAAGATTTTGTTTAATTGTAGAGAGCGTGTAACGAATGCTCCCAGGCCGCTGCGTTTTTTAACATGGAAGACATGAAAGTTCTTGTGTGATCTCCCCTGCACTGAGTTGTCCGAAGGCGGCAGTGAGAAGGGGTGAGGGCTCGGTGAGAGCAGCTCCCAGGAGAGCCTGGAAAGCCCTGCTGCAGAGCTGGGAGGCTGTGGCTGCTGGGGCAGGGAAGAGCTAATGCAGCGTGACACTGGCTTCGCTCTTACGCTGGCTGCCAGGGAAATGTCAGAAGATTCTGACATTTTTTTTCATTTTCAGCATTTCAAAACTTTTTTTTTTTTTTTTTTCAGCATATAAAACCAAATTGCTCCCAACTGATCGGAGTTCCCTGTTAAACTCCTGATCAGCGATACAATTTCTGGGCTGGAATTTCCTCCCCAAAATGTGTTTTCTTACCTCCACCTGTGCCTAAGCTCTCCTAAAGGAAATAACTCTTCAGTTGCTTAATTGAGCTCTGAGTTTAGGAAGGCATTACCCATTCAGAAAGCCTCCAGTGAATTCCCATTTGTGCTAAATCAACCAGGTGACTCATCACCACCTTTTTAAGATGAAAACTCCCAGAACAGTACTACAGTAATAGCTTCAACCAATTAAAGTGAACGGTATCAGGCAAAATAGCCATTTAATGATGACATGGAATTTCCACAAGATAATTTTGGGAGACTACACAATACCCTCTTTGTATGAGAATCCATCTTATGCCTGTGCCTTGACTTACCTCTCGAGAGCTGGACTTTTAGTAGGTATTCCCATCTGGCAGGTAGTGCTGTTGTATAACTTAGCAATGAATTCCACCTGTGCCATCTCAGAACATGTGATGTCCCTTATAATTAGTCTATAATTATTTAGTCTCTTCACTGAAATCTAGTAAGCCCATCTGCAAAACAATTTTCTTAGCTTTTGTGGCATCCCTTTTATCCAGTAAATTTCCTGCCTCAGAACAGGACTGCCACTTTCCAGGTACCAGAGAAAAGGAAAGGAGATGCCCACCCCAAAAGAAACAAATAAAAGACTTCGATACTGGAGCAAACAGAAAAACCTGAGATTTTTGATTCCCCACAGTTGCGTTTCTTTGGTAAGTGGCAATCAACCAAACCACAAGCAGATTTCTAGGTAATATTTGCTTCCTTGTGTATGTTCAGTTTGGGTCATTGGTTGGATGGAGACCTGCACTTGATTGACTTGTTGAAAGTAGCTCTGCCCATTTTATAGAATGGTTTATACATTTCAGAAAGAGTTAAATAAATAAGAACTAATGAATCCAAAAAAGAAAAAACTCTTCACTGGTCTCGGGAACTGTGCTAAAGTTGTGTCTGATAAATGGGAGTGTGGAGCCAGATATGAATAAATGTGGTGTTAACTGGGGAATCAAACACAAAGGGGAAACTCATCCTGCCTTTAGCTGACCCCAAAAGGAGTGAGCAGAGACACCATGGTTGCTTGGTCAGCCACATCATAGGGTCTCACCTTCTTTCTGAAAGCCTGTTTAGGAGATGTCTCCGGGCCAGAGAAGGATCTAGGTGACAGTCACCAAGTTGGGAGGGAAAACTTCAAGATAGTTTACCAAATGAGACTACAATGAGACTCCAGTTCCTTTTGCTATCCAAGACCCAAATCTCTTCTGCTTTTGATTTGTTTTTCAAAGGTGTATCTGACCAGTCTGATATCTTCTGCAGCACTGCAGTGAACCTTATGACTAGGGCAGATGCTAAAAAGGAAGTCTTCTCACATGTCCTAGGGCTGACAAGAGCTCTCTTGGACTCAGAAGGGACAGCCGGGTGAGTCCTGGGCTTATCTTCCTCCTGCAGTGAGTCTTTCTCCGGTAAGAGAAACTGTCCAATGTGGAGATGTGCTTTTCTGTCTTTGATGTTGATTTTTCTGTTCTTCTCTTTTTGTGGGTTTTTGTCTTGTTTTATCTTCAAAGAAACAGAACCTGTCACGAATGTCATGAATAACAGCAGCTGCCATGCATCTCAGCTGTTTCCCTTTATCCCCAAAGGAACCTTTCCCCCATCTTTGATAACATCTAAAAGACTGACAGTTTTGGTCTTAAGTCCAAAGTTTTGGTTGTGCTTTTTTTTAAAAAAAAAACACCAACACCTCATCATAAGACTGACTTCATGGATGAGGATGTGACCTCATGTGAAACGATATTTTGATTACTGCTTAGTATTTATTCATCAATCAGTTCTTTTCCAGTGGCCTTTCCTAGTCATATCACTTAGACTGAGTCTGAAGAGCACTTTGTCCAGTAGACAATGAACTAATAGAGGATTTACCCACACTCAATTTCTTTATAACTGAACAAGAAAATAACATTGTCTTGTGTTGTGGTTTGTTTAAAGAGGGGCTGGTGCTGTTGCATATCTGTGCTCCTGAATGACCATGGCAGTCATTTTCACATTCAAATAATTAATTATCAGTTGCAATTTCAGTCGTGCTGGGTAGGAAGCTGCAGCTGTAATTAGTGGCAAATTTTTAATTAACAAGTTAAGTACTTCTTATTAACAGCTGTTTGAGAAATAAGCCAAGATTATTTAATGGGTCCCTTGGATCTATACAGTATTAGACTTACATTCTCTGTCTTATTGTGAATGCTGCCATCATATCTATGCACATGTCTACAACTCTATATCTCCATAAAACGTGTAAGGTCTCGTTATATATATTGACATTAAGAGCAGGATTTATCGGTGCTTGATTCATATGAACCATCCCATAGATAATTTAAATATTGAACTCCTATATATTAGGACTGGAAGCTTAGGAGCTGTTTGACCTAACAGAAATTTATGAAGACCTGGAGGGAGAATAAATAAAGGAATCGGGCAATGCTTTAGCATAGAAATATGCCATTTTTCACTGAGGAATTAATGTAGTTCAACTTTCTTGTTGATAATTGCATTTATATAGTCTAAAAAAACCCCAGATAACTCTTAGATTATATTTTTTTCTTGCATACAGCATGTAATGTCACGTTGCATGTCTGGGGTGTCAGCGTGGTCTAAGGGTCATTCCCAACAGGAAGGTTAGATGCACCCACCTGGTTCAGATGTGACAGCACAGACATAGGCCATGCCTAAGGTACCTTCCTTGCTGTATCTACAGCTTTCCTAGTCTCTGCAGAGAATTTGCAATGTGTCAGGGAGCAGAAGAGGTTATTTAGTAGCCTGGTTAGTTTAGTAAGAGCAGTATAAGACTGATGATACTTAAGGTGATGTCTCTTGCCAGTGGAGGAAAAAAAGACAGGAGAAGACATCAGCTTGGCTTTGAAGCTGGTTCATGACACGCTGGAGGGCAAATTGTACCTGTGGTCTGCTGCAGCAGGTGGTGACACTTTGAGAAACAGCATTGGGAGGGACAGTGATTGCTGGGGTGAGGAACTGGTCCCCTCACTCTTGGGCTCATTACACATTGTGTTTGTATCAGGGGGCTGAAATGGGACTTGAGAAAAATGGCCTGAGAGTTTATAAGCATTGATATGTGGGAGATGAAAACATGGTATACCATTCTTCCAGTCTATATTTTAATCTATAAATGCTAATCAACATCTTTACAGAGCTAATATAGTATATACACTAATGACAGACACTCTTCCTGCATGAAAAGGGCGGCTAAGTGGACATCAGGATGAGCAGAACCGGAAAAAAAAGGAGAAACTGTTGTCTGTTCAAGATGGCTTTGAATTGGTAAGATCCCCCCGAGTCCTGTGCTCACCAGGCATCCTGTCCAGAGGATCCGACTTTTCAGTCTTCTGCTTCTTCAGTCTTCCCAGTCTCCTCCTCTTCCGCTCATGCCAAAAGTCTCTACTCTCCTCACATCTGTGCAGTTATGAATGTGAAACACCCTGTTGTTGGCTGAATACTCCTTCCTAGTGCTGGCAAGGCCCTAACTTAACTCCAAACCCCATGAGAACATGCTAGTAGATAATATCCATTATTTTTGTGTCCGTGCCTTAGGGGCATTCTGTGCCTTGAACGGGACATTTTTCTGATGATCTGGGTAGAAGTTATTCTAATTGTGAACAAGTTTTGACAAGTGTCATTCTCTCAGTTCAGTAAATGAAATCAGCCTGTGGGCAGTCACCTACTGTGTGGAAATATTGTTTGCATCTCCTCTTTGTGCACCGATATCCCATTGTTTGACATATTATTAATTGCAGGACCTGGAAAATACTATAAGTCCAATTGTGTTCAACAGGTCATGCTTGTCTGGTTTTATCAGTATCACAATTAAGGGTGAGCAGATGTTTCCAACTAAAATAAAAATAGAGTAAGAACCTAGCCCTCTTCTCAGATGAAACCTGTCTTGAGTTTTTGGGAAGATTTAGTCAACTTTTTCTTGTCAATTTTACTGTTTTGTTTTTCTGCATGCCTTTGTTATGGTCAAGAAACTCAAGTGAAAGCATTAAAATCCTTCTCAAGATGTATCAGAGAAGTATTTGTAGCCTGAACATAAAAGTACTAAAAAAAATGAAAAAAGATAACTTGTTCCTTGAAGACGTGAACTTGATTAAATGTTGGGCTGATGGAAATAGAGAGCTGCAGTGGACACAGGTTTTGGCTCCTTTATGCAGTTTTTATTTAATCTCTCCAAATTCTTGCATCTGTTGCTCCTTCCATCATTGTGCTTGTGGATACCGTTCAAATACTGAGTTTCAGAACTCCAGCCCCAAGCTGTGTGTACCTGCCTGCATGGCCCCAGCTCCCACATCTCCTCTCCTTCTTTATTTCATGGTTCTGTTAGCTCTGTTTATGGTTTATAATTTTTCATCTTGCCTGCTTGAAGCAACCTACATTTTTTTTCTTAGGTAGATTTCATTTGGTTGATATTTATGCTCTTTCTGGTTCTCATATTATCACCTTGATGTTACACGGATTTGTTAGCCTCACATCGTAGCACTACTTATAGATGTAATGCATTTTCTAGATCACCAATGAAAATTTTTTACAAGGCACTCCTAATATTTAGAGAGGTTTCCAAGCAACTAGGAAGTTAAACTGACTTTCTGAATAGTTTTAAACTCCTGTATTTTCTGTCTCAAAACCAACTTCGAGCCCATTGGATTTGAAATGTAATTATTATGCCTTAAATTTCAAAGGTGTCTCCTGAGATTTTCTTTGGTTTTGCTCCCTAAAGAAGATAAAAATCTAGACTTTTAAAGGACTTGCGCTTTCTTGGAAATATTGTCCTACCTGACAGTAATTTTTGCTGTATCTCATCACACATTTTATCATGAAAACTATTTGTTATCCCTTGTTACAGTTCTTTAATCTCCTCGCAGACCATTTGTTCGTCTTTTAGCCAATCCTGATGTAATCTTTTTGTAGATTTCATACCGTTTTTTCACATGCTTTGCAAAATCAAAATAACCTATCTACCTTATTCCTATTTTCCATTTATTTTCATAATTTCATCGAGCACAACAGTCAGATTTCTGGCATGATTTATTCCTTATAAATTCACTCGATTATTTTTTTAATCACTGATCACATTATCTTCAATATAACTACATGTGTATTAAACTTGAAATGCAGATCTTGATCATAACTTCTGAATTTTCACTATTGTTAGCCTAGTGGATAAATAAAAAGTTTCCAGATTAGAAAAATGTACGCTTCCTATGCATGTATGCACCAGACGCTATTATTTTGGCAATTATATTTTGAGACTTTTAAAATGATGATAAATTGCTTGTTTCTCACATTTTCTAATCTTGAAGGTTTCACACAATGTTTTCCAAAAGCTGCAGCAGGAAAACCCAAGCAAACGGTGAAGATACACCAAGTGGGACACCCAAATGAAAGGTTAATTTCTACTAGAGGGGAATCTGCTCTTCCTTTACCATACACTGCTCTTGTACAGGATCATAGGGACTAAGAAGGTAGGCACTCACAAGGAAAAGATAAATAGCACAGGGTATTCCAGCCTGGGAGGGGAGAGGAAAGGGAATTAGAACCTCTGGGTCTGCATCTGCTGTCTGCCTTCCCCATCCTCAAAAAAGAGTGGATAGATAGCTTTTACAAGGGAAAGATGGAAGAGGTAGCTTGAAGTGGTGAGTTTTTAATGGCATACCCTACAGGGTTCTTTTATCTCCTCATTCTTTTTTCTTTATGTCTCGTTTTTCTTCAGTAATTCTTTCCAATATTCCAATTAAATGTCTAACATTTTCCCATGGCGGAATAAACTCATTATTTTGCATCTTTAAACACAATTTGCAAGTAAAGTGTTCTGTGTGTAATCTGATAAACGCGTTCCTCAGATGTCCACTGATCAGTGTCAACCGCCGAACTGCTAGAGCAGCCCTTGGTGCAGGGTGGAGCCATTCTCTGGAGCATGGCACATCTTTGACACCCTTCATGAAAGGCGGTGTGTTAGCACCCACTTAAGGGGCTTTAACTAGTATGGTTTTGGCAAAAAGGGTTATGGGTATGAAATTTCACATGACTCAACGAGAAGCCTTTTGTCTCAGGGTTGTTTAAGGGGTTTGCACGAGCAAGTAATAAGTTTGGAGCTTTTAATTGGAATTGTGCAGCGATGCAGATCTGCAAAACAGCCCCCTATGAGCCCGGGATTCACTTGGTCTGCAGTAAAGGAAGAGGGGACGAGCATTTACATTGGTTCAGTTCACTTTCAGAAGAACAGAAACCATGAGTTATGTTTTTCCAGGTCACTTTCTAAATATACTCACTCCCCCCCGTTATTCTCATGTGCATTCCCTGGAGGCTGTCTGCAACCTACCCCCTTCCCTCGGAGACAGAGCAGCAATAAGGGCCACGTGCTTCAGTAACATAAATAAAAGTGTATCTCTCTCTATCCCTGTAGACTCCTAACCCAGATCCCATATCCCTCTATTTCTACTGCAGTGATCCAGTGCCTCTAATTCCCCACACGAGCCTCCCAGATGCAGCTGGGGACCTGCTTTTTAAAAGTCTCTGCAGGTCACCCGAATTGCTGGTGATGCACACGCCAATGGGGTATGATACATGAAATGAAATACAACATAATTTCTGCAATTTGAAGACAGTTGCGTTTGTTAATGGCATGATGGGGATACTGCCTTAAGGGTTTCATATACTGCTCCTTTACTAGTCTCTCTCATATATGTATCTAGCCAAGCATTTCTGACCCCTTTTGAAAAGGATCCAAAACTGCTAATAAATCCATGTATTAATTTTTTTTGGCAGTGGGAGCAAGGGTGGGTGCTAAATTACCAGCAGTAGCTGAGAGCGCGGGCTAAAAGGTGCGTCCAATGCTTAATGAATAGTTGATTCCCACCAGGCAGTAAAATATGATCGGGAAAATTAAATGCCACGTTCGGCGACGATTAAAGACGAAGCTACCTCTGAGGAAGCCGCAGAGCTGCTTCTGAAGCTGCGTGACATGAGTGGGAAGGTGTGAGGTCTCGAGGGGGCTCCACGGCACAGAGCCAGCCGTACGCCGCGGGTCAGCCTGCCTCTGATTTACCCTGGGCTTGAAGCACATCCGGGAATATTTTCAGCTTCCCGCTTTCCAGTGATTGGGACAAAGAGAGAAATGGTGAGTTCTCTCTCATTTTAAACTGCGCGTTGCAAATTAAAGCTGCAGTAAAGCGCCTTCAGTTGGAGATCCTGTTTTTCTCTGACTTCTTGGGGTTTGACTTGGCATTTATTCCCTGATGGGGGGATGAAGGGCAAGAGGTTGTGACTATGGCTTATGAAGCTGGTGCCCAGGACAGCTCTCTGCATCCCCACCGTGTCGCGGGCACTGACTGGACACACTCTGAGAGCCCAGGAACCGGCTGCTGGGACATCTTGTTTCAGCAAGGGAGGGAGAGATTTTCTGTGCAGGGTGAAGACAGGCCTTGAATAAAATGCCCCGGTCAAGGTTAAAGCAGATATAGTGTTATGAACAGAAACTTTGGGGAAATACAGGTGCTGAGAGGTTCTGCAGGTCCTTAAGCTGGAGAGTGTTGGCAGAAAGTGATTCCGACATTTAACTAAAAGGGACAAACAGCTTCCCTGGGCGGCATCTGCTGGATAAACCCAAAGGACAGGAAAAGGTATTCCTGCACAAAACTGGTAACTTCGTGATTTCCACATGTGGGAAGGAATGTGGTAAAACCTCTGCCTTTTCCAAACAAAACAATACAGTATCACAGAATGATCTGGGGTTGGAAGGGACCTCTGGAGATCATCTAGTCCAACCCCCTGCCAGAGCAGGTCCACCCAGAGCAGGTCCCACAGGAACATGTCCGGGCGGGTTTGGAATGTCTCCAGAGAAGGAGACTCCACCACCTCTCTGGGCAGCCTCTGCCAGGGCTCTGCCACCCTCACAGGAAGGAAGTTCCTCCTCATGTTTAGATGGAACTTCTTATCTTCAATTTTGTGCTTATTTCCTTTTGTCCTGTCAAATACCTCCTGTAGGAGGAGGTACCTGTACCTGCAGGAGGTACCTGTAATACTTCCTATTACAACTTGCCCCCCTATATCGCTGTGTCTGTAGCATAAGCAAGATTTAAAATATAACATAAGTTACATCTTTGGGTTCTTTTTTCCCTTTTCTTCTACAATCCATACATTTCTAGAAGCATTTCTCATTTTGCATGGGAGCCTTGAAACTTTTTTTTTTGGGTTTGTATGCCAAGCCACACAGCTGGACTTTGGGAGAGCAGTTCACAGCTGTGGTTTGGCGTTTGAGGGTTTTTTCCTTCAGCTGAATTTGCAGGATCACGGGACCTGAACCCCACAGAGAGGTCAGCTTTACTTCCACGTGCAGCAGCGGGCACGGTGACAGATGACTGGGATGAATCACTGCAGCAGGACCCATGAGTGTGGCAAGCAGGAGGGGATGACCTGCTCAGGCATCCTGCTCTTCAGCCCCCTTCTTTGCTGTCACAGGCTCACCACAAAAAGCTGATGGCTTTGTCAGCATGGCATCAGCTCGTTTGGCTTGGGAAGGCAAACACTGTAGGGTCTACAGCCAGGGCATGTGTTTCTTTTTATTTTAAAGGCAGGGAAAAGGGCAGCTATCCTGAGCCTCACCATCCCTGGTATCCACTTGACGCCCCAAACTGTAGGGTTGGGAATTAGAATAAGTGATGACAATTGCATAAGCAGAACAAGGGGAACTATTAGCGTATGAAACAAAAGCTCTTCTTCTGAATGCTCAGGCATTTTTAGTTTCACTGTCCCAGAAATGTCAGTGAATTAAAGGAACGACTTCAGCCGTAGCTCAGCTCCGTTGTCATTTACATGTCAGGTTCTCACACTTTCCTAACTGAAAGCGATGGAGGTGGGTGTGAAACAGACACTTGGCAAAAGCTTTCAAAAATGGGTGCCTGAAAAGTTAGATCCCCCAGCTCTGCAGAAGTTGCTGGATACTCAGAGCTTGGAAAACTTCAGCTGCTCACATGCAGCCAGATGTAGGCATTAGGTAGCTCTTAAAAAGAAATAATCTTGTTTCTCTCAGACTGATTCATCCAGTGCCACTGGTGATGCCCAGTTCTGCTGATTCTTCACAAAACCAAAGGCAGAGGCCACTCACTATCTCAGTGGCTGAGTTTTTCTTCAACAGCCAGAATATTTTCCCTTAACTTGAGAGCTGGTGAGAACCAACATTGCCTTTTTGCCGACTGTCTGGTCCACCTGCTCTGAGGTAACATCAGAAATCTCAGAAGGGAGAGAAAAGTTTAGGAAAGCTGGAAAATTGAGTTACTTCAGGCTGAGGCATTGTTCCTTCAAGTCAGGTCAAAGGCCTGTTGAGAGGGGTTGATAAACACACTCTGCAAAGCTGAAACCAGCGTTTAATTACTTCTGAGCTTTGTTTCTGGCTCTTTCAGTACAACACTGTTTATAAGAGGTATATTCATATTAAAATACAAATAAGAGCCTTGAAAAAGGAGGAGAAGCTGAGGTTCATTTCTGAGCTGATTACCTCTCCTATTTTTTTTTCTGCAAGCACAGAAGCTGAGTCGCTCCCGATTTACTTGGCTGTAGTGGAAAGTTTCTCTGCAATTTAAATGGCTTGCAAAACTTGAGATTAAGATTTAATGGATGGTTAGCAAAACACATTTTTGGGCTTGTAGCGTGATTTCATGCTATGATGCCTACATTGACTGGTTAGTTACAAACCTGCTTCAATTCTTCGCTACCAATATGTTTCTAATTAACGCAAGTATGGCTGAAATATTGAAAATCCCCTCCTTTATCAAAGAGATGTAGGGCCTATAATTATTCTTCCTGTTTTCCCCCTTTCCTCCTCCCCCTTCATTCCCAGAAAGAGATTTTTTGCTCTTTAGTACCTCAGGAAACCTCATTCTCTCCGCAACCTACAAATCTCCCTCTGCTTCCTAAGCGTTGCCCTCACCCTGCGCGCGGGTGATTTATTAGAGCGCTGAGTCCACAGAATTGCTCATGCAGAGCCCTAACACCATCATTCATTTTTTTATTTAAAAATGCTTTACAGGCAGTTTATGACAGGATGACAACAGGGCACCGCCGTTTGCAGGAGCTCAGGGCTCGGCTTGCTCGAACTTCCCACTGCGGCTGAGGAAACACGACGGTCTTGGTGGAGGGAGCCACTTTGCTTGGCTAAGGGTGGGTTTTTATCGCTTTCCAGGGGCCTGGTGAGGACTTGGGGCACCAAGTCCAGAGCTGAGAAGAGTGAGCAACTCAGACTGCCAGAACCTGGTTCAGTCAAGGGCGAGAGATCACAGAATCAATCACAGAATCACATGGGGTTGGAAGGGACCTCTGGAGATCATCTAGTCCAACCCCTTGCCAAAGCAGGTCCACCCAGAACAAGTTGCACAAGAACTTGTCCAGGCGGGTTTGGAATGTCTCCAGAGAAGGAGACTCCACCACTTCCCTGGGCAGCCTCTGCCAGGGCTCTGCCATCCTCAAAGTAAAGAAGTTCCTCCTCATGTTTAGATGGAACTTCTTATGTCCAAGTTTGTACCCATTACCTTTTGTCCTGTCACTGGGCACCACTGAAAAAAGACCAGCCCCGTCCTCTTGACACCCACTCTTTCAGTATTTATAAGTATAGCTTTATAGCATAGCTTATAAATAATAGTAGTGTTTATAATAGAAATAGTAATTTATAAATAGTAATTATATAACAGTAATTTTATAATATCTAGTATATAATAGTAAATTTATAAATAGTAATTATATAATAGTAATTTATAAATAGTATAGCATTTATAAGCTAGCTTTTCATTGCCAGAGATAGATACCTAACTGCTATACGAATAGCCAACCTGCTTCACCCAGCCCTGAGCGGTGGGACTGCATTGCTCTCTGGAGCCACGACAAGTTTCTGGAAAACAGCTGTAAAATCTTTTCATTCCGGTGCATTTTGAGCCGGGGATGCAGGAATGGCTTTGTAAAGCGGCAAATGGGATGGTTCATGAACTCCCTTTGTCCCGTGTGCTGTTAAGCTGCTGAAGTCTGGAAATACTATTTATAGGGCAGTAGCACGACCCCAGCCTGAAAGTGCTCTGCCCTGAGCAACCGAGTAAGACGGAATCCCTGCCTCGAGCACATTACCAAAGAGCTGACAATATCTGGGCTGGAGGAAAAAGCACTGAAGCTTCAAGCATAAATGTTCACTGCTCTATGATTAGGGGGACACAACTCGGGAGAGAACTGCAGGATGGAAGACTTCAAAACATGTCCTAAATCACAGCCGGGTTGGAGAGGGGACAGGGAAAGGAGAACTTCACCATGCCGCTGGCAAAAATCTGTGGTTCACGTACGTCTTTAGTGCTATATGCTGTTCTGATTCCCTGCCCCCAAAACTCCCCCCAGGCTCAGGAGGGGTGAAGCGGGGCTGGAAGGTGTTGAGAGGAGAGTGATTTGGGTGAGAACTTTGCGTGAAGAGCAGCCAAGTGAGCAGGGACTTGAAAACCTGGAAAGCAGACGGCTGAAGGACAACATGACAGAAGTCTGTGAAAATGCAAGAAGCTTGGTGGGGGGTGAATGGATAGGGATGGACTGATTTTTTTCTGTCTCTATGAGGAGTGAGGAAGCATCAGATGAAGCTACCAGGAGCTAGGAGCACGAGGAACCAAAGGAGGTGCTTCTATGTTAATCAAGGAGTCCTGTTTCTAATTTGACACTGTGAGTGTGGTGAAGAAAACCAGCTCTGACTACTGTTACTTTTTAATGTTCAGAATGCACAGCTGTTGCATGAGATGTGTTTCAACAAGTTTATAGCAGTTAATAGAAAGCTAAAGTAAACAAGGTCTGCAAGATGCTCAGACTCATTCACCATTGAAAATAAGACGTATAAGGCCAGGAGGAATCTGGAACTTTGCTTCTCCATTCTGGCTTATGCAAGAAACCAGCATTTTCTGTCTTGTAGTGTGTATTCTGGCTTTGCACTACGGTGCATGCAAACAGAACTGTCAACTTTACAATTAAATGAATATGGATTGAAGAATGTTTGGTGCCATTACTCAATAGGACTGTTTTGCTGGGTGTTCAGGATTGTAAAAACCCTCCAGTGAATCAACACTTCATCATTCTGTTATCCATCTCCATTATGCTATGTCCTGGAAGAGGCAGCATTAGCTCTGCATTTACATTACTGTGCACAGCTATGAGTTGTGTAAAAAAAAAAAAAAAAAAAAGAAAAGAAAAAAAGAAGGATGGGTGGAAATCCTGCTGTTCCACTTATCAGCCAAACAGAATTGATTTAGGGTTATGCATTCCTATTCTCCTGTTTTGACAGCCTGTGGTTTCATATTTTCATTTGTAAAACCTCAGTAGGAGTTACTTGATTTTTTAAAAAAATATAAATAAAAAATCACAGCTCCTGCAGAAGTTTCTTAAAAGATCTTCATTTGGACTAACCTAATGTTTTCTCTTTAACAAGTTCATCACTGCTCTGGGAGCCTCCTTTTGTTTTAAGGGATATCACTCATTTTTAGCTGCCTCTCACTTTAAAGTTGAAAAATGTTGGTCTTAGAAAAGAAACTGAAGTTTTGGATGAGTTGTCAGTGTATGAACAAATAACACTGAGACTTGAGTTTCCCATATAAGTGATCATAGAATCATAAAACAGTTTGGGTTGGAAGGGACCTTTAAAGGTCATCTAGTCCAACCTCCCTGCAATGAGCAGGGACATCTTCAACTAGATCAGGTTGCTGAGAGCCCCTTCCAACCTGACCTTGAATGTTTCCAAAGGTGAGGTATCTACCACCGCCCTGGGCAACCTGTTCCAGTGTTTCACTACTCTCATTGTAAAAAGTTTCTTCCTTCTATCTAGTCTTGTGGTTCTTTGCATTTGGGTCTAATGCAGTCACACTTACTTACCCATTGGCGCTGAGGAGTGATGGCAAGAACCTCGCACATCCTAGTTGAGCAAAACACGATGTCTTGGTCCCCAATATCTTGTGGTGATTTTGGTCATTGCAGCAAGCCTGAGTGACAGATCTCTTAACTGCAGCACTGGTTGCTGTATTTCCAGGGTAACGAAAAAAGGCAGAGCGGGGCTGCAGCTGTAGTTCTTCAGATGCTTAATTCGTTAAAGGCAGTATATATTTCTGAGTCTTATAGATCAAAGGGGACGTTAATGTTCCTTGGACTATTTTCTTTGTCCTATCATGAAATCTGTGTGCTTTGCTCATAATCCCACTCGTGAATGAGCTGCTGCCCGGATCTGTGCTGCTGAGGAAGAGCTGTTAGTGTGCACATCAATCCAGTGTTTCCCAGCCTGCCTACCAAAAGCGTGCAGGTGCCATTCCTACTGTTCTGTAAAGTCTCTCATAACGGGAGGGTCACAGAAAACCTTTACAGGAAAGGTTAGCAAGAAAGTATTTATCTTTACTAGTGTTTTTCTTTCCTTTGCAAAGGAAAATTCACTGTTGTGGAATGTAGCAATCTTATCAGAAAGAAATCACAAAGTGCTATGGGGTTGGAAGGGACCTCTGGAGATCATCTAGTCCAACCCCCTGCCAGAGCAGGGTCACCCAGAGCAGGTCCCACAGGAACATGTCCGGGTGGGTTTGGAATGTCTCCAGAGAAGGAGACTCCACCACCTCTCTGGGCAGCCTCTGCCAGGGCTCTGCCACCCTCACAGGAAAGTTCCTCCTCACGATGGAACTTCTTATGTTCAAGTTTGTGCCCATTCCCTCTTGTTCTGTCACTGGGCACCACTGAAAGAAGACTGGCCCCATGCTTCTGACACCCACCCTTTAAATATTTATAGGCGTTGATCAGATCCCCCCCAGTCTTCTCCAGACTGAAAAGAGCCAAGTCCCTCAGCCTTTCCTCATCAGCTCTCAGGCCCCTCATCATCTTTGTAGCCCTTTGTTTCCCTCCACCTCCCTCCTCTGTATCCTGCTTTCACACAGTGTCACAGGATGGCAGACATGGTCCTAGGATAACTCCTTGTTTTCCCTTGTCATTCGGGGTGTGCCCGCTCTTTGTTCCACTCAAGTCGACTAATCATAC
This sequence comes from Calidris pygmaea, assembly GCA_003697955.1. Taxonomy (NCBI): domain Eukaryota; kingdom Metazoa; phylum Chordata; class Aves; order Charadriiformes; family Scolopacidae; genus Calidris; species Calidris pygmaea. Next base: position 2,394,691 of record QJSC01007474.1, on the reverse strand, counting down.
AAATAATCTGGTGGCCTTTCGAAAACGGAAACAAAGTAAAGATTAAAAAGGTTAAAATCTGCATCCACACAAATATCACCTGCACCTCGGGGAATGGGGCGGCTCGAGCGTCACAGCAGTAACTCAAGCCAAATTCAGAAAGTGTGGCTGCTGCTCCCTGTGTCAAATGAGGCTCTCCTCCTCCCATGGGCTTTCCCAACCCCTCTCCAGAATATCTTCATCTAGCGGAATCAGTCCCGCAGTGATGATCACGGTACAGTAAACGTTCTTTACCTTTCCTTCTCTCTCTTTCCTTCTCTCTCAGCCCATGGATGTTACCTGGCTTAGGGGACTGATCATGGAAGTAGGTCTCCTGAGTTGGAATTATCTATAGCTGAGCAAGGTACACCTAAATCACTGCCCCCGCAGTGAATGGTTGCCTCCAGGCTGCATAACTGGAGCAGTTGTCTTAGTTACGTTGCTTAAAATTCATCTTTTTCCATCATAAAACCCTGTTTTCAGGTGCTTGTAGCTTTGGAAAATTTCCATCTGGGCTGAAATTCCATACACCCTATCTGTGGGCTTTAGGCTGAATACTCTCAGCAAATTGCGTCATTTTTTACTAATAATAAGCCAGGGGAATAAAGGGAAAATACTATTATCATTAAGACTTACTGAAGCTGGTGGATTAACCTGGCATGCTTCATTGAAAATAAAGTTAACTAATTCAGTAAGCTCATTTAGGAAAGCAAGTGGCTGAATCACTGCAGCCTCTGCGCGGTTGTCCCCATCTCCTGTGACACAGGAGCAGATGCTGTGTGATCTGAGCTGCCGGTCATCTTCAGCTGCCCCAGGAGATCTATGCTGGGTCACTTCTGCCCAGACAAAGGCAAATACAAGACTGCATAGAAATTTCAGACCATCTGGAGAGAAAGTGTGGGTTTGCACAGCATCATCCGAAGCTCAAGAAGCATTGGTGCTGAGAACAAAACCCCCTTTGGAGAAGATGGTGCTGAGGTCTATCCAGAATGAGTCCTGGACCTGGGATGGATCCACAAGACCGCAATCTAAGCATAAATATGACTGAAATGGTTGCAAAATCACAGTGCACTAGGCATCCTGAGCACTAACATAGGCAGGGGATGAGCTGTGGGGAAAAGCTGCAGTCATTAAAGAGTGTGTGCTTAACAGAAGAAAAAGGGGAGGGAATCAACGTTACCCAGTCAAGAAGCTGAATATTTGACTGTGGCCTTTCCTTCCTGCTAGACCTTTTATCTACAATGTTAATGGATTTTATCTGAACTCCAGATAGTGTCCGCTCCCTCCGAGTTTCTTGGAAAAGGTCCCTCCAACATACTTAAGTAGGATAATCTTTATTTTTATAAGTCTATGAGTCCCTGGGGTGTTTCTTCTTTCCCAGAAGGAGGGAAAGTGCATATCATATAGATATTCCTGGAAAATGTTTGCCTTTTTTTTTTTTTTTTTCAAGAAGCCTCCATGCTGTTGATCAGTATTTTCTCCATTTGAGTCTAAAAAGAACAGAACAGTCAGGATTTTTTTTTTCCTTATGTTTAAATAAACCCTCTAGACTGCTCCTATAGGGCTGCCCCTTTGGCCCTCCACTGCTGTTTTGGCCTTTGCAGAGAATTCTTGCCAAAATCCTCATAATAAAAGTATCCATTGCATAATATAAAGAAAAATATTGGTTCCCACTTTGCTGGTTTTGCTGTGAGACCTGAGCCATACCTGAGGAACACCCCGGTGCCTGTCAGGCTGATGTGCTACAGACAAGTGTCAGCTCTTCCTTTTAAGCGTACCAGAAAAGCCCTCCTGGTGCAGCAGGATTCCTATTGCACACTCTCGCCCATAAACTAATCCTTCCCTCTCACCGATATGTTGCCATAACATGTTATCAGGGACCAAGGATTGCTGTTGCTTTCACTTGTACCCTGTACCAACTGTTTTCTCTCCCATTCTGGTGCTAGATTGCATCTACGGGAAGAGAAGATGTGATGTACATTTTCACTTCATGCATCCTGCTGTACAAACAGCATTTCAGATTACCACAAGGTTTTTTTTTTCCTTGAGAAGTGACAGGGTGCAATACCACCCCTCATTCTGCACCCCAGGTTTTCTCCCCACTTGTGTCAGAAGCTGTCACTCAACCACAAGAGCGAGAAGTGACCATCACTGTCCCCGTGAGGCCCATAGACCCTATTCAGCATCATGAGACTGAAGAAGAGAGCAGTTTTCACATGTATTTGCTGCCTGCTTTGTATTACATTAATTTTCCCTAACTTCCCCTCTGCTTGACAGTAGTGACAGATAACGGAGAGGTTTAGAGAGGTCTGAGATTGTGGACTAGAGTGAAGGAACCTGGATGGAAGTGCCGTGTCCTGGACACAGACACGAGAGCTGAAGCTTTATGTGCAACTTAGATCACCTGGAAAGCTGGAGAAGGAAAGAGAAAGCCGAGAAGATTGTCCAGTACCATCACCAGGGTCAATGGGAAGAGGGAGGAGAGCAGTGGGAGAGACTAACACCCTGAAACGCCATGGGGCAGGCAGCCTGGCAGGGGGAGCAGCACAGGATGGAGGAGCCACTTATGACTGTGCAAGACCAGCAAAAAGATCAAGAGACCGCTCCGACCCCGGAATATAGCCTAGATCTCCAGAAACTTTGAAAGCAGTTTGTGGAGACTGGTGAAAATAAAAAAAAAAACAGCTTGGAAGAGATCTAGGCCGAAGCTGGAAATGATAATTGCAGACTAGGGTGAAAACTGAGGGTTCGATGAATTTTGTGACCTGGGGAAGAAATGCAGTAAAACACCAATCGGCAATACGGATTTCAAGAGTGTGGTTTTTCCCTGAGTTTGGTGTTCTTTGAAAAGAGAGGCAGATCAGAGCCCAAACTGTGTGAGAGGACAGGACACAAATACAAAAAATCAAATCACCAGGGAGGGAGTAAAGAAAACAATAAAGGGGGCAGACAGATGAAGAAGAAAAGCATGTTATTTCAGGAAAGAGAAGGGGAGGGTGGGCTCTTTGCAGGCGTAAAGATGCCAATATGGGCCCTGTGAAATGTTTTAACAAAGCTGTACATGTGGGTTTAAGTAGTACAAGGATGTGTCCAGCTCCAGTTTAAACCTGGGGCTGTGCAGGGTAAGCGCGCAGGGTGAGATGGGAGCACACAAACCAGGCAATGGGGACCCAGGGAGTGAGGGCTCTGAACAAGAGAACTGGCAGAAGAGAAGAGGAAAATGTTGTAGTGCAAAAAGACATCTAGAATATATCTCTAACTGCAAGGAAAGCATACACTTCGGAGAAGTAAAAGCATCTTTTTTGTCCTTCCCTCATCAGTCAAGTTTTGGGAGAAGAAAATTCATCGTTAGAGCTACCTGAAAGAAATTAGCCGTGGTCCTTCTTTTGCTTTGTTCTTCAGCCATGCTCATGGCTGTCAGTCAAATCTAAACTCCATAGCTGGCTTCTTCCCCAGGAAGGGAACCTGTCTTCGACATATTTCATGCATAAAACCTGGCTGTGCTGAGAGGCAGAGGCACAGGCAGGCGGTGGCATCCCTGCTGGCTGATGGGCTTCTGTGGGTGCCAGCGGGGGTCTGTGAAGGCTTCTGACCTTTCTCCACCATGCCAGCCCCTGGCACGGCACGGTGTCCCTCTCTGGGAGGAATTTTGACTTGGTCCCTCCAGATAGCTATTACACAAAGGATAGTAAATACAGGAGATACGATGGTACAGCTCGAAGCAGTGGTGGTGCCCTTTTGCAGTTCCTCTTGTTGGACTCCCTGTGTCCCGACTTCCCTGCTTCCAGAGCTTCTGTATGAGCAATTTCAGATGGGCCAATGACCATGACCCAATGACCCAATTTGAAGTGTGGTCTCCTAATGTGAATCACTGAAACTGCAACAATAGTCCATCCAGAAGCTTAGTCCAGGGCTGTGTTGCAATCACTACTCCTCACCTGTGTCGGGATTTGAGTGTCTGGGGTCAGGTCACGGCTCTGACTTCAGTGGGAGTTGGTAGGGACTGCAAGCTAACGATGTTTAATGGCTGTCCCTGAGCAAAAAAATTGGAGGTCTCACTCTGACTCAGTACAATTCAGTCCAGAGCAGGCTCCAGTGGTATTAAATCCATGCCTATGTCTTCATTCTTTTAATAACCTTGAGATGGAGGGGGAGGTGGTGAGTACCCATGCTCATCCTGCTTGCGATGCTCAGGAGATAGAGCCTCAAATCTCAAGAAATGTTTGCTAAGCACTTCATTCGTACATTGGAAATAAAATAATATAAGCCTGTTCACAGCTGTGTCAGCTGCTATTTCTTTTTCTAGATAAGAGCCTCTTTCTCCCTGTCTCCTGCTGGCTATCAGATGTCCTGGGATTTCTCTCCTACTCATCCTGCATTCTCTGCCATGGAGAGCAAATAAGAATGGAGTCTGAACACTAACATTAGCATTTTAGGGCTGTCTTCAGATCATGGTTAGTTTGCAAGCTGCTGTTTTAATTAGAAAACAATAGATTTCTGTTTGCATTTAGCAAAATAATTACTTAAGGATACAACAGCCATTATAGAACGTATATTGTGATATTATAATTTGTGTGAGTATACATCATAAAAATTTATATATTCTATACTTATTTTTAAATGTCTCAAATTTCATGCAGAATGTTCATGTGAACAAAGCAGTATTTTGCATGAAGAATTGTGCCCTTAGTCCTATTGATTTCATGAGGATGCCTGAAATATTACTGGAGATGTTGAAACAGACGAGAATGAAAACCAAGCAGTTAACAGCACAAGCAAATTGCAGTGTTCTCTTCAAGTTCTTACTACTGTGTTTATTAATGTAACTGTAACTTGACAAATGTTACAGGAATTGGGCACCTTTTTTATAATTTTTATATATGCTTTATTTTTTCACATACTGGTATCTCCTCCTTTCTCCAGTGTTAATACTGATATCCTTAAACATTCCTTTTTTTTTTTTTTCCTTTGCTTGAAAGGAAAAAGTAAACAATGGTGAAAATGCCTGTCATAACACACTCCTTCCTCCAAATAATTTACTTTCCCATCCTACCGATGTTGTTCTTTCTGTCCTGTGATTTCTCTGGCTTTGGGTTGTGCCCCAGAGGTTCCCCTGGCCCAACACAAACCCCTCCCATGGCTGGGATCACTAGCCCTCAGATGGCCACCGACCCTACAGTGGGCAGGGCAAGGTAAACTTAAGACACAAAAGTTTCCAGGAGTTGTGTTTATGCTGTCTGACACACAACAGCGAGCTACACGGACACCATGACAGCCTGCATGCTCTCGAGCTAAAAGTTTCAGGGTTCATACAGGGTAAAAGATGACAGGCTACAGGATCCTGTAAACTGAGTTGGAAGAATTACTTTCCTGAGAGGGTGGTCAGGCACTGGAACAGCCTGCCCAGGGAGGTGGTGGAGTTGCCATCCCTGGAGATATTTAAGAAACATGTAGACATGGCTCTTCAGGGCATGCTCTAGTGCCTGGGATTGTTGGTTTGTGTCTGTTTGTGGGTGGTTGGGTTTCTTCTATTTGTTTGTTTGTTGGGTTTTTTTTGTGGTTGGACTCGATAATCTCAAAGGTCCCTTCCAACCATGAAGATTCTGTGATTTGGGATGGGAAAAGCTTTGCTTTCTGCTCCCTGGCCTATCACTGCCCTGTGGGAAATATCTTCCCGTCTTCGTACCGCCTCACTCGGTCCATCCTGTAGGTGTGGGCTGTGGCATCGCACCATGGCTCGCTCACTTTTGAAGCCTATTTATTTCCTTATTTGTCCTTGTTCCTTGGACTCGTCTGTTACTTCCTCCATCTTTCTCCAAATGTCTAAATCTGCACACTCTACCCAATTATTTTCCAGAACCTTTTTTAGGCTCTGCCAAATGCCTGACTGCCTTCTCTATGGGTCTCAGAAGGAGGTGTCGGCTCTTAGATGCTGAAATCAAGTGCCATGATGGAATTCCAGAGAAGTGCCAGAGCACCTTCCAGCCCCTTGGCCAGGGAGCAGGTGGCGTTTTCATGTCCCTGCTGAGCAGACATCTCCCGGCACCCCTGGGGTTTTGTGGGAGGGAAGCCCAGATGCATGATGTGGCCAGGGCCCTGGTTTTGACACTCAGGTCATTGTAGATCTAAATTTAAGACTCAGGGTCTAAATTTAAAATTTAAATTTAAACTTAATTAATTCTGTAAACCTTAATGCATGAAAATGTCTGAGTAATTAGAAATATCTTGGGGACACGACAGAGAATAACTTACTGCTGAAGGAACAGAAAATCTTCAGGCTGATGCTGGACTTATTCAAGTGAAAAAGCTGGGAAAAAGTAGAAGCTCAGCTGACTGAAAAATAAGAAAACATTAATACTCCACATGGGCAAAGTTCAGAAAGTCAGCTTGTCCACAAACAGCAAATGGATGTATGAATTTAACTTACATGGAGTAAAATAATCTTGTATTAATGCTATCTGGTTACCTTATACAGATTAATATGACTTTTATTAGTGGAAAATTTCTTCGCTGAGGTACATTCATGGAGCATTGAACCTGGCACGTACAGATACCTTGAGATCTTCTTTGAAGCAGAGTCTCTGCATTTAGATAAACTGGGTCAGATTTCTTTCCTAACGAGCTGGCTAGCTTGTACATTTTTGTAAAGAAATTAGAAGAAGCAGCCAAAGGACCATATGGGTTTGTCTCTGCCCTGTAGTCTTCAGCAGTTTTGTTTCTACTCTCCAAAGTGTTTACTCACTGAAACTCTTCCTGTGGCATACGTGGATGGAGAAAACTTTCCCTTGCCCACTTCAGACTAATGAAGAGTAGGATTCATGCACAACAGGAGAGATTTCGTTCAGTGTCATCTCCTGAGTGGCTGCAGGTTTGCAGGTGCTCAGAGCTTTGAAAGGACAAAACTACAGTATGAAGGAATGACTTTGAAGGCTGAGAGCCACATTTTGTCTGCTTTTTAGCAAACTGACAGATCCACACAGGAAAACTATGAGAAAAGTGAAGACGACATCTTTTTATGTAACTCAAGCTTCTCATTTTCACAGCCATGGAGCAACCCAGAAGTGGGCTGCATAAAGATGTACTTTCTGGCGCATTACCATAGACCATGGAGATGCAAGTGCATCTACAGCCCCAAAAACAGAAGCTTTAATCTCAGCATTACTCCAGAAACCAAAGAGGTGAGAGATATGAAGTGGTTTTCTGCCTCTTCTCCCTTCATCTGCCCTGGTTCTGGCACGATGAGACGTGTGTGTGGATGTTGGTGCAAATCTGAATGGTGCAAGGTAGAGTGGCTATACTCTAATTATGCTAATAGAGTAACAAGATGTGGCATTGTTCCTTTTTTACATCGGGTCACGGCACAACCCATTCCAGTTAACCCCTCTTCATACTGTTTTCTGGCCATGGGGAAGCCCCTGGGTAAGGAACCAAATGTTCCAAAAGCCCTCTCTGTAAGAATGATAAAATGCAATTTGAATTCTAGCGAGTTGGCCTGGAGTAACTTCTCATTAAACAGGCACAATGGTTGTGATTACGGTTAGATAAAATTAATAAATAATATAAATGCTCTCTAGGATGTACAAAATTATTAATGGATAAAGCACAAACTGGAACTAGAGTCAGCTGCTTTATTTGAGGATACAGTAGAACACCAATAAATCCTGCAGGCAGATTAGTTGGAAAAAGCCAATAAAAATTATTTACCTAACCAGCCAGCCCACTTGCTATTTGGTTTGACAGAGTCAATTTATTTTCTCCTTTTAAACTCATTTTTCCTCTCTTTATTGCAACAGTTCCTTGGTTTTTGGAAACAACTGAGATGGAGTGTAAAGTTGTGCTTGCATTTCTCACAGGGTCTATTAGAGGTTGGGGAGCAGTGAGCCTCGACTTTAGGACTCGATATGATACATGAGCAGCTGAAGAGCTTACGTGTGTTCTAGAGGCAGAGAAGCTGAAGTGGCTCAGGGCACAGGTCCAGACCCATGATCTCAAAACATCATATTTCAACGTTCTGACATTTGTCTTTCCATTCACACAATGATGATACAGAGAGGAAGGGATTAAATAAATGTTTGTGAGTATAATCTGGTAGTGCCAAACACTGAATCGTTTTATTCCTGTAAAAAGCTATGGTTTGGGTCACGGGAGAGCCTATTTGCAGGCTGCCAACCATTTTCGGTCTAGAATGGTCACCCCTCAAGGTTAAGAAAAAGGTCCTCTGTCCTGAATGTGACAAGCTACTTAAATGCAACAGAGTTATTTTCGAAGATCCCCACTGCTTCACAAATGACCAACGGGTCTCCTGTCTGAGACACTCACTTATTTCACAGCCAAGAGATTTCACTTCTACCTTCTCACCTTGTGATGGAACAAGTTCATCCGGCAATTGCTGTGAAGTGGCAGTGATGTTAGTGGCTGTGGCATTAGGCTGGGGTGCGATGGCCACCCAGCCTCAAGAACTGGCTCCCAAAATCCACTCTTCCAGTGGGAAAAAGGTCCGGGTCCTTCACAATTACAAATCCTCCCGTAAATCAAACTACCAGCAGGGAGAACGCTTAGTGGGAAATCAGTGTTCCTGACTGAGAGTGGGTGAGACAGACTACTAAAATCATGATGATCCCACTAAAATTAGCAACCAAGGATCTATCTTTACCGTTTTCAGATCATTTCTGGAAGGTGCGTGGTTGTGCATTTCAATAAAAAATTAAGGTGAGAAAAAAAATTGCAGTTTACTTTCCGCGTCTAAATTTGCTTTTCATTAAGATGTCTGGTAAATTTAATTTCTCTGAGGCATGAACGAATACCTATCAGATTTCTCTTTTCACTGGACAAGGACCAGCCTGCATACCAAAGTAATCTCCCCTGCCGCAGCTCAGAGGGGCTGGCGGGGCAGATGGAAAGAGATTCCTGAAATACTGTGGTTGTTCCTTGGGGAAAAGGCTGAGTGACTCCATGGGATGTGTCCCCACAAAAGGCAAGAGAGGCTCCAGGGGAGTTTACAGTTGCTCTGGTCTTGGTGACTTTTCTCCTTGTTTTTCTCTGTGGGTTGTGGAAGGGAGAAAGCAAAGATAATGATATGGGCAGGGAATAACGGGAACAGGGCACAGTTACCTCAATTTCCTCCATGCGTAAAATCGATTATGATTACTATACTGGAAATGGGATTAATTTTGAGATTAATTAGTATGTGGTGAGTTATTAATATCGAATAAGAGCTCTAGAAATAACAGCAGATGTGTTTCTAGAAGAGACTGCAGGCCTCAAAAGGACAGTGTCATACCACGCCACGTGCACATTACCATGACAGAAGGAGGGAATCTTCTGATTCATAGAATGAATTAAATAAAAAAATTAAACAAGGAAGACCACTGGGGATGATGTAAAGGTTTTAAACTGAAAGAGGGGAGATTTTGATTAGATATTAGGAAGAAATTCTTTCCTGTGAGAGTGGTGAGACAGCACAGTACCGTAAACAACCCCCTGCCCTGGTCAGGGACACCTCCCACCAGACCAGGTTGCTCCAAGCCCCATCCAGCCTGGCCTTGAACCCCTCCAGGGATGGGGCAGCCACAGCTTCTCTGGCCAACCTGTTCTAGTGTCTCACAGCAAAGAATTTCTTCCTGAGATCTCCCCTAAATCTCCCCTCCTCCAGTTTAAAACCATTACTTCTTGTCCTGTCAATTCAATAATGGTAAATTCCCTGAAAAATAGATGAAGGCGGCAGGCCTACATTTGTGTGGCTGCTCTTATGTGTAGCTTGGGGATACAATAAACACACTATGGGTTAGTTTCAGAAATGCTTTTGCAAGTAAATCTGTAGCAGGGCTTTGCAGCCTGTCGGGCACTGCTGCGTGAAACCATGGATCAAATTTTTTAGTAACTGGCTTTTGAGCAGAGAAACACCCCTGGTGTGCAACCACTTGTGGTCTGTAATTAAAAAAAACAACCCCAACCCTCTGCCCTGCTCTAGCCTAGAGCACAGATACTAAAGACTAAACTCCTGTTTATTTTATCTGAGCCACTGAGGTAGTGGAAACCTTGAGACTGTTGTTGATGGAAGCTTAGGTACTAGAAAAATGAGACGGAACCAATTAAACACAGTACAGAGGAGATAACGCTTGAGTGTTTGGGATTCAAGCTGCTGACCAGTTGGACACTCTCTACCTCGTGTCTTCTCTGCCCACTACGGCAGTGTGATGCTGGCTGTCCACATAAAATAAACAACAAAAAGGAACAAATTCCATGCTAGGTGAAGGTGTGGGGCTAAGCAAGGATGAAGAACTGCAGCTTGTGAAAGAGAAGTGATTAGAAACAGTCTCTGGAGCAGCAAATTTTGGAAAGCCAATGCTGAAAAGCAGCATCTGGGGCGCCAGCTGGGGCCAGGACATGGAGAGGCCGGAGAGGCAGATCCCAGAAGGAAAAAGCCATGACTGGAGGCCCTGATATGCATTGCTACACTGAGAAACAGTGAAATATTTAGTGAAGGAAGAAACTGAAATATGAAGCTGAAACAGCTCTGCTCAGCAACCTGGTATTGGCAGTGTTGTGTGATGGGCTGGGGAGAAAGGGTAGTCCGCTGGTTTGGAAGAGGTGGCCTTGGGACTCCTGTTTTTGCAGCAAACTTTGTGACTATTTGGGCTTTCATATCATCAGAAAAGGTTCTGAAGAAATCTGAGCTTCTAACAACACCCCTGCTTGTCGCATGGCCTTTCTTGAACGACAGCTGCTTTTGATCTACTAATTATCCCAGTCTTACTCCATTTAACACAACACCATTATTGGTACAAAGTGCTGCTGATACTGTGAGAGTATCTTGTAGTACCTTATCTCAGGAGAAATATGTGTGGAGAATATCTCTACAGTTAGCTTTATTACATTTTTTAATCCTACCAGAGGATTAAATCCCATCTCCAGCTACACTATGGTCACTGGCATCGATTAGACTCTTATTCTGTAATTCTCTCTTCACTGTGTCTTGTGTCAGCTACTCTGGGCTGTCCCCATGAACTGATGAGAGACATGGGTCACCCTCTGAGTTTTGTGAGTACAGACATTCTCTGTGAACACTGAAAACATGAGTATTTGGAGTGGAACCTCTTATTTGGAACATAAGAGGTTCCACTCAAATATGAGGAGAAACTTCTTCATGGTGAGGGTGACAGAGCCCTGGAACAGGCTGCCCAGGGAGGTTGTGGAGTCCCCTTCCTTGGAGATTTTCAAGACCCGCCTGGATGCCGTCCTGAGTAACATGCTCTAGCTCTAGGCAATCCTGCTTCAGCAGGGGAGTTGGACTAGATGATCTCTATGGTCCCTTCCAACTCTAAAAAACTCAGTGAAATTTTAGCTGAGACAAAGCATGGCTCTGGCAGAGCTATGCCATTTCTGTCACCCAGGCAAGATGGTGGAGGGGGTCCTCTGGCGGGACGTGCCCTGGCTGCTACGTGGGAATTTCCTCATTTTTCCACAAAGAATGAAAATCTTCCCAGTGCAAATTTTCCCAGCCAAGCTCAGAACGGGGTCCCAGGTGATGTGCTCTATAGTTGTTGGCTGGAGTGGCCGGTGTCTATTTGAACATGGACAAGGGAATTCACATCATTCAGACCAGATAGTGGTCTGCGTCCCCCAGTGGGCTGGTGTGGCTTGAAAAACAACTTTAGGCAAATTCAGGGGATGATCCATATCTTCTGCCCTCCTGTTTTGCCTCTGTCCTTAAGGACAGAGAGAGTAAAATGTTAAGAAGGTGAAGAAAGCAAAAGAAAATCTTTTTTTGACTCTGTTGACTGACTTTGCAAGAGGGTAAATGCATTTTGCTGCACTCTTCGGGTTCTGGATTAGAGAACATTTTCAATGTTTCTTTCCAGTAGGAGGGAAAGAGAAAGGTCATTCCCCCACATATTTCCAATCAGCTCCTTTTGCTGGCTTTAAAAATCATGAAGTGACAATGGTGACCTGTAGATTAATGGGACTGAGTCAGCCAAAATCAACTCAGCTTTTGGTGAAAGCTTCTGGGATGACTGAAACAGTTTCTTTAGAATTATCTGGCTGTTAAATGCAGAATCTTTTGTCAAAAATTTCTGACGGAATAGTGAGCTATCAAAGGAAAAATAAAAAACCCTACATCATTCATTGAAGATTTATTTATATACAGTTGCTTTTCTGGCAATGAGGGAACCAGAAGGAGATATGCAATAGCTCAAATAGAGCTGCTTTCAAAGTCACAGACCATCTGTGGACCGGCTGCTTGAATACTTCTTCCTTTGGATGCTCATACCTCTGACTTAATTTGTTCAAAGCAGCATCCAGGTTTGTTCGAAGTCTAACCATTATCCCCTGGCAAAAAAAAATTCCAGCCAGCAAATAGAAATAGAAGTAGTTTCAGTAGCAACGTTACTCAGTTCTTCAAAATGTGCCAAGTTCAAAGAATTTATTTGCCTAATTTAAAGAAAGTTGTATTTAAACCTCTACAAGGCTCCCAAGGACAGCACTGTAGAATACAGTCACTTGAACAATAACATTTAAAAGGTCACTATTCCTAAGAGCTGAAATCAGCAGCTGCTATAGAAACCTTAATGCTTCATCATCTAACAAATTAAAAACATTGATAATATTAATGGAGGCTTCAGCACTTACCATGTTTCATTAGTTAAAATACTCATTTTTCTTGTGTCTTGAAGAATAAGAATAATTGCTTTAGCACTGTTTCCATTTCTCATAATAACAGCGTAGAGCTAAATAACCTTGCTAGCTGCTGCTGAACTGCACCAGAGTCACTGGGCTATAACAGCCCAGGTGATGTTAATTGAAGGTAACTGCTAATTGAGCTGCCAGGTAGCTGTTAATTGAAGTTTGCTTTCGGTGCCTCAGCTTTTCGCTTGTATGACTGAGAATGTAAAGGTTTCGTTTTCAACCTGGATTGCTCAGGTAACGAACAGCATGTGAATTAGGCAGAAGCGATATTAAAAACCGTCATTATTTCATTTACATACATTGCAAAAGGGGATTTCTTTCAACTTCCAGTAACTGCCAGATTTTCTCTGGGGACCATATTTTGTTCTTAAAGATCTTGGTAGACATTTCACATTTTTTTTTGTAACGATCACCATTTTTAGAGCATATGGATATACAGTTTACATAGTATTTGACCACTTTTCACTTTCCGGTGCCTGTGGCCAGGTACCTAGTTTAATCTGGGTCAATTGGGAGCAGGTTTTAGCAGAAGTCTGAAGCAAGATGAATACATGTCTTTGGCATCACCATGCATCGTCTTATCTACTTTGCTACTGGTCCTTATAGAAAAAGCTGAGCAGTTACCTAAAACTGCAGTTCGGAAAATTCATGGAGGCTGAGAACAAAAAGCTCCTCAGATTTAGCTGATTACCTGTTTTTGGAAAAAGAACAAAGGATTCATGAAAAGTCTGTCCACGTTGAACAGCGACTTAACTAGCTTTTTGAGAAGTAAACAGTAGGATGAGTAAACGTGAGAACATTCTGTTAGCAAGATCTCAGTGTATAATTCATGATGGGTTTTGATACTGAATAGTTCTCAAGTGCAATGGGAAAACGTGTACCTACAGCAGAAATGACATGCTGAGAAATAAGGAGCTATTCTGGTCAGCAGTATGGTTTGAAAACACTTCCTCCACTCCAGGTGGGAGGTTTTTTGTGAGAGAAGAAATAAGTCCTAAGCCAACAGCTTGCTGAAACAAATGGTGGCAGTCTCTAAAACAAACAGTCCATTACGGAGTGAAAAAAACTATGAAAATTATTTTCATGAATGTGAGAAGTCTTTGATTTAATCTTTATTTTTTCCCTTGTTTTCTATTTTTCTTTCTTTTTTTCCCCCCAGGAAATTTATACAAACTTCAGGCTGCAAGGGATTGACTTATTCTGTAGAAGCAATATTTTGCCTGGGTCTGGGATCATGCTGTGGTCACCGAGTTCATTATTTTTTTACCGCCTTTTGTGCAACCAGCATCCTTTCTCCGTTTTCTCCAAATCCCTTAAACAAGTCCTCTTTTCTCCTGTTGTTTTGTTCCCAGGGAGTCTTTCTGTGCCGAGATTCACGCTGAGGAGCGATAAAACCACCTCCTCCTCCTCCCGCACCCGAACTGCTGCCCGGGTTGGCTGTTCATCAGGCTGAAGGACCCCCAGGGCTGGGGCTGCCCATGAAATCCAGACTGTCTTGACCACGCAACAAACCGTGCATGGATTTGGGTAGAAGCGGCTCCAAACTATCCAACAATCAGACCCCAGTGACACGTGTTTGCAAAATACTTCTCTCTGTACCCCAAAGAAGTTTTCTGTGTGCTGTACCGCATAAAATAGAGAGGCCCCATTAGAAACACTTGCTGCAGTGTCAATGAGAATCCCTTTCACGTTACATTTTTTACCTCTGAGTAATCTGGGAAGTTTCTATGTTGTCTAAAACAAACAGCACTGGCTCTGTAAAATAACAGGATCTAGACGTATTTTCTTTTTTTATCTCTCAGTATCACCATGACCACTTCTTTTTTCTTTTTATTAAATTCAGAGGGAAATCTGTATGAAATATATATATATATATCTTTTTTCCTTCTTGAAAGCAGCAGTATCAAGGACAAAAGTAGAACTCGTTCTCATAGCTGAAAGCCTGGCTGTTTCACTTCCAGTAATATTTCTTTTTGCAGAAAAGCTTATGCATAAAAATATCTTTTTCCCAAAGTTAGCATTTCGACGGTAATTTGAGCAGATAGGTGCTGCTCGTAATTAGTGCCGCACTTCGTATCGACTGCTGTGCCGCTGGAATTTTGTGACAACAACTAGAGTAGTTATGGATCTCTCTCCGTGTACAGGCAATCGAGGGGATGGGTAATGTTGAGAGAAAAGTGCCTCCTGAGGACTTGGGAATGTTACTGTTGAACCGCAGGTATAAAGTGATGAAATAGCTAAAACCCTCCCAGGGCATCACCCTGACGCATTAGGCAAACAGGAATGTAGGCTGCTCGTGATGCAGGCAGACCAGAGAGGAAGGGGGGAGGAAAAAAAAATAAAAATCATTCGTTTGGAAATTTCCAGCTGCAACCTTCTCTTAGACGCGTGTATGTTTTAAATATCCCCCCCGCCCCCCGTCATGTTACCTACAGAAACGTTCACTGCTGGGTGTGCTGCAGTAACAAACAGGTGATCTTTTCGGAGTCTTTGCAAGATGCATTCAAAGGAATATTTGAATATTGTAATTAAAAAAAAAAGGTCCCTTTTCTCTGTTACCATTCATGAGTATTCAGCCTTTCCTCTGAGGGACCGGCTCAGTAAAACGTGCGGATGATTTCCGCACCGCATTGCAGAAGCTTCCTATAAAAAGGACTTGAGGTTTCTTTCATCGTTTTCTCATCAGCCGCACACAATGATTTCAATCTGCAGTTTCGCCTTAAACAAAGGTGGAACGAGGCGCTTTCTTCCCCTTATATTCACCAGCCTTCAAAGGACAGCTTCAGAACGGAGAGGACACTGGCAGAAACCCAGCATGATTTCTGCCTGGCTATTCCTCTTACTCTGACGCATCTCCCCGGGGCGCTTCCATCCCCTCTCCTCAGCTCCTTCTGCCCCCCGGCACCGGCTGGGTCTCCCACTGCTGGTGACTGTCCCCACAGGGGTGGGACAAACCAGGTCCAACAGCATGGCTTAAGAAGAGCGAAGCAAGTACTGTAATCACTGCAAATGTTTATACCCCTTTGGCGCTGAGGTGTTTTATTGTTCCAGCTCAGTGGAAACGTATGGAGAGAATTGCCTGAGCCACCACAAAGTTATCAGCAGGGAGCCAACATCTCCCCGTGACAACCGCGTGTCTCCCGTGTGCCTATCAGCAAGGGGTTTCTGGTGATACTCAACCTGAGAGCTGGTCTGCTTTAATAAAGACAAGGAGGGGAAAGGGAAGGCAAGGGCCATGAAGATGCTCAGGGGGCTGGAGCCCCTCTGCTGTGAGGACAGGCTGAGAGAGCTGGGGGTATTCAGCCTGGAGAAGAGAAGGCTCCAGGGAGGGGAGACCTTAGAGCACCTTCTAGTACCTAAAGGAGCTCCAGGAGAGATGGGGAGGGACTCTTGATCAGAGTGTAGTCATAGGATAAGGTGTAAGTTTTAAACTGAAAGATGGGAGATTTAGGTTAAATATTAGGAAGAAATTCTTTGCTGTGAGGGTGGTGAGACACTGGGACAGGTTGCCCAGAGAAGCTGTGGCTGCCCCATCCTTGGACATGTTCAAGACCAGGCTGGATGGGGCTTGGAGCAACCTGGTCTGGTGGGAGGTGTCCCTGCCCAGGGCAGGGGGGTTGGAACTGGATGATCTTTAAGGTCCCTTCCAACCCAAACCATTCTGTGATTGTATGTCTGCTTGTGGCGGTGGGAGGAGAAACGCGAGGTGAACAAGCAGCTGCTTCAGGAGAAAAGTTTTGTATACTTAAGATATGCTCTGTTTTGTGTCCAGTCTCTTTTCTAGGCTTTCGTAGGTTTATGAGGACTCTCGGTGCTTGCACACACCTCTCTTCCTACGTTTGTTCTAACAGCAGACACAAAGCCTGCTATACGAGCCCCTTGCCTGTGGTTCAGCATCAAGCCGTCACATGCTGTCATGTTCTTTTTTTGCAGTAAGCGGGTACAGCTCTTCCCTTTTTGGAACATCTGCCTAATTCTAGTGGGAGACCGGAATCGCCCATGTCGATGGCAGACGTTGGCATTTGCTGCACAGCCTGCCTGGATTACCCAGTGTGTAACAACTTAATTAACTCAGCCAGTTGGAAGATCACCTTTTACTGAGATGCCTCGGATAAGCTGAGCAAGTCGAGCAGCAGAGGTGTCTGTTCTGAAACTAGAAATAACTTTAGGCTGTGTGAACAAAATCAGAGAACATAGTGGGCACTGCATTGGGGAGATTTTTATGTGAATATGTCTGATCAGCAGGATGCCAGTATCAGACCAGCATATGCTCCCACTGAGAACAAGGTCTCTGTGTATTTGTGTAAATAAATAATGAGAAATATGTCCTCTACAAAGAGCTTGATGTCTAAATACTGCAGATCACCTTTGATGGAAATAGAGAAGAGAAGGGATTTGCACAAGGCTGCTGAGGTGCTGCTTTTCTGATTCTCCAGCCACCACTGTTCGAGGAGCTTCTGTGTCAATAAGGGGGACCCAGAGAAGGTCAAGACATTCTGAATGGAATATTTGAAAATTTTAATTAAAAAAAGTCCCAACGACTTGCATTGCTCTGAAAGTTTCAGGTGGGTTTTACTGGGATCAGCTTGTGGCAATGCTGCCTGTGAAAGCTAACACAAGGAGAGGAGCTGTGAGCTAGTTTTGTGCAGAGGTGAGGCTTTTTCATATGAATGTGCATGCATATAGTTATATACATAATTATGTATAAACAGTGGTCAAAAAATGGATGCAAAATCCTGTTTGTGAGATACAGGTGTGCCATTATGAAACATCTTTATTCTACTACTGCTAACATTAAGGAAAGGGCCAGCAGACCTAATGGTTCTCTGCAAAGAGCCTCTATAGCTAACACTGGATCACCCTTACAAGCTTCAACAAGAAGTTCCAAAAATTTTGTGAAAATGCTATAGAATTGACAAATGAACTAGGACCTGCTTTGGCACAATTATTTTTAATGACACAAGCTTGACAGTAGAGGAAAATCAACTCCTTGTTTGATTTCTTAAAAAATGAGGAATTAAAAACTATTTCTCAAGTAGAATGAGAGTAGTGTATTTTTACTACCATCTGTTGGACACGTGTTTTGAGAACAAGGAGTTTCTTTTTCCATTCATGGATATCTGTGAAGGTTTTTTCCCCATTCAATTAATTATTTACATTTTAAATGAAGAGGGAAAGACGAATCTGCTGGGACCTACCCTTATCTTTAAAAAACTGCAGTTGGAAAACAAAAGTTCCCAGCCTGCAAATTCCCAGCTTCATAGATACTGTATTTGGTAGAAAAGAACTGAGGCATGAGGATCTTCCCTGCAGAATCAGGACAACCAAGTGAACTGTGTCCATCTAATGAAATACCCAGGAGTACAACCAAAGCCTGGTTGGACCAAACCTTCCCAAGTTTTTGTGCCTGGAGCTGCTGATCGTGCTAGTTTGGCCACACACCTCACTGAAGGACTGAAGAAGTTTAGAGAAGGGCAATCTGGAGGGAGCGTTCCCTCCTCATGACCAAGAGTATTGTGTTCAAATGTGTCCAAATTCGTATGGACTGCGCAAAAAATGCGTGGTATCCATATTGCATAAGGAAAGTGGCAGGATCCAAGGGTGGAGGAGAAGAAAGGGATCTAATGAAGGGAGAGATGAAATGAAAGTGTTTGGCTTAGGTTTCTCAGTCTCTTTGAGCAATGAGGAATGAACTAGGAGCAGTTTGCTGGGAGGGCAGGAGGGGAAGGGTGACAAGGGGCACAACAGAGTCCCTTTCATATGGAATTTCCTGGGGAATGGGGAGCTTTCCACATACAAGTCGCAGGCAGAAGGTGCCAGCCCCCCTGCTGCGGTGGAATGAAGCAGGGATGGCTGGAGCAGCCCTGAGCTCTTCCCAAAATGTCCAGCAGCAAAGGCAGGTGAACAGGTCACGCATCCTTTTCCAGAGTGCCTCCATTTACAGCTCAGCATTTTAACATAAACCCTTTGATCTTCGTTTTTACATATCAGAGGGCAAATGGCAGCCATTCAGAAACAGTTGACTCCTCGGTTCCCCTTCTCCTGCTGGGGTCTTCCCCCCCCAGGGGAAGCAGTAATGTGGGATGTTGGTTGCAGCAACCATTTCAACTCCTTTCCTGTGTTGGACACCTCAGAGGAACCAGCAGCTCCAGCTGCATCAAGGCTCCTCTCACTAGGAGACCTCCATAACTTACCTGTCCTGCTGTTTGTCACTGGGCTGGGTGGAAGCTGGCAGGGATTTTTCCTGCTAAACCCAGGACGTGCAATACATTGCACCACAACAGAGGCTGCTATAATAGTGAGTGGGAGGACTTTCCTCACCCATAACAAGGAGCCATTCAGGAGGGAGCCTGTGTGCAGCACCTCTGCACACAAACAGGTTTTCTTTTCTTAAAATAACTAAGATCTGGATGAGGTTTCCAAAAAAACCCACTGCACGGAAAGCAGAGGGAGGCTCTATATGTTCCACCTTCCTGTAGCACCAGGAGACAAGGGCTGTAGCAGTGCTTCCCTGCAGCCATGCTCACCTGTGAGAATGTCTTCATATTTTAAAATCCTGCTCTGGAATGGGGAGAAGATGAAGGTGGAAAGGTTTGGGTGAAGCAAGACCTGGCGTGCTAGCCCCGAAAGAAATCACGTGGGGGGTTTATACTTTTCCACTCTTGGAGTTTCTGCATCTGTCTTTAAAAAAAAAAGAGATGGTAAGAGTAATCACCACTGCTGATTCTTCTTTCCAAGAACTTGCCAGCACAAAGGAAGGTGTCTGCCTCAAGCCTGTGCGAGAAACAGAGAAATGGCATTTTTTGCCCCAGAATTTCCATGGGATAACAGCATTTCGTTTATTGTTGCCAGTAGCCCATGAGCTGAGCAAGATTCTGGCTATCTGTTCTGCAAGAGGACAGGATTAACTAACCTGAAAGTGCCTCAAGAGTCAGAGAAAGAGCCCGTAGAGCTGGAAAGACTAGCAGTAATAACGAGGAGTATTAACAATGACAGCAAAGCAGACGACTTTTTTCCTAGTCCAGGCACCACGTAGAGCTCAGGTGAAAGTTGTTGAATAGTTTTTAACTTTGCTTTGCGCGTCCTCTGTGTCTATTTTTGCTACAGAGCACATTGCTCAAGCAGTACAGCAGATGAAGGACATGTCTTCGGATCCTCCGGGAATGATTCAGGTGCCAGGACACGCGTGTCTAGCGCCGTTTGAGCTGCCCTTGCTTTTCCGTCGGACTTCCAGCGGCTGATCCAGAAGGGCGACTGCTTTCCCGTAGGTTGGATCTGACAGCCCTGCGAGGAGGGCTCAGCTACCCCGAGGCACATGAAACGGCATCAGACAGGCATGTTTGGGGAAACCAGTCACTCCCTGCCAGCACCTCTGTTTCAGAGTTATTATTGAAACACTTCATGTTAGCAAGAATAAAGACACCTTCTTTCTGCTCCACGGCAGCCACGGGAACAACTGCATCAAAAGCAGCAGGGTGAGGGAGGTTATTCTGTCCCTCTACTCTGCTCTTCTGAGACCCCACCTGGAGCACTGTGTCCAGCTCTGGAGTCCTCAGTACAAGGACATGGACCTGTTGGAATGAGTCCAGAGGAGGCCACTAAGATGCTCAGAGGGCTGGAGCCCCTCTGTTGTGAGGACAGGCTGGGAGTGTTGGAGTTATCCACCCTGGAGAAGAGAAGGCTCTGGGGAGATCTTAGACCTCCTTCCAGTCCCTAACGGGAGCTACAAGGGAGATGGGGGGGACTCTTTATCAGGGAGTGGAGCAACAGGACAAGTGGTAATGGTTTCAAACTCAAAGAGGAGAGATTTAGATTAGGTCTCAGGAAGAAATTCTTTGCTGTGAGAGTGATGAGACACTGGAACAGGTTGCCCCGAGAAGCTGTGGCTGCCCCATCCCTGGAGGGGTTCAAGGCCAGGCTGGATGGTGCTTTGACCAACCTGGTCTGGTGGGAGGTGTCCCTGCCCAGGGCAGGAGGGTTAGAACTCAATGATCTTTAAGGTCCCTTCCAACTCTAACCATTCTGTGATTATATGAACTACCAGCACCAGGAAACACCTGCTGCCTGCTCACCTCTGCCACTGGTCTGTGGTGATGAGAGCTCTGCCAGTGGACATCAAAGAAAAGTACCCTCCCTCCAGGAAGAGGGTGATGATGATGGGATGATTTAGTTGTGTGAGTTTCATTTCCTGTGTGAAGCTTTTGCCCAAATTTTATTAATGATTTGAGCTATTGGGACCTGGTGTCAGACTCTGACCTCCACAGCCTCCCTGAAACTCTTGAAGCTCCACAGATGCACAATACCCCAGAGAGGACATTCACCGCAGAAGGGTGGCCATGAAGAATACCCCTGAGTTGATTCCCGTTCTCAAAAGAAAGCAAGGCAGATGCCAACCGATTTGGACTGTCATTTAAAATCATAGAATCATAGAATTGCCCGGGTTGGAAGGGACCTTTCAGATCATCAAGTTCAACCATCAACATAACACTGACAAAAACCATCACTAAGCCATGTCCCTCAGCACCATGTCTGAGGTTTTCTCCAGGCTGAAAGCCCCCAGCTTCCTCAGCCGCTCATCATAAGACTTGTTCTCCAGACCCCTCAGCCATATAAGCAGGTGAGACAACCCTCAGCTCCCAGCACAGAAGGAGCTGGAAGGCAGTAGTGGGTGGAAGACATCAGTGCTGCGCCGACTGCAAAGCCTGCAAGGAGCAACCAGGGGCATTAAGGGGCCTGTTTCCTTTTTAGGAAAATTATTAATGACCATGAGAAGAAAAAGTGATTCAATACTGAAAACTTGCTGCGCACCAGCTGTTGTTTGGAGTTGGATTTAACTAAAAAGAGCAACACAAACGGTACAGTGGGTTTACCTCACTTGATCCAACGCACGAGCCAAGATGCAGTGCTATTGCTCTTTGCTGTGTTCCCAACTGTTATTCTACATTGTTCTCTTCACTGACAGTGTCCTTTTACTCACGAGAACTATTGTTGTCACTTGAACTAAGCTAAAACAATCCAGAAAATGGGACTGAAACCCCAGAGAAACAACACACATAACTTCAGAGGTGAAATTAATTTAACCCAGCTTGAAATTCTGCGCATGAGCCCCTTTTTATTTAAGGGTGATCAGAAAATGTAAATTGCATGAGTTCTCTTACGTATCCAAATTTTCCACCCAATTTTCCTCCCTGGTGTCAGGATAAGAAAGTCCACTTCCACTTGCAGGGCACAGGAGATCTCACTGGGTCAGGGAAATCCCTGCTGATGGTGAAAAGAGGGTGGAAGGCAGTATCTGGTCTGCACTAGAAGTCCACAACATGCTGGGGAGAACCTGTCTTGTACTGGATAAAGACAGAAAACAGTTTGTATTGTGATTTCTGAACACTGCATTGAAGATATTTCCTGGACTCAGGTCTCCAAATTCAAACCATAGGAGATCCTTGTGAATTTATTCTTTTTTTCTGGAATTCATGGCTGTGGTCACCGCTTGCCAGCAGACTTAGGACTAGCGCTAGGACAATTCCTAAGCTTTCTGAGCATGAACTGCATGGTTCTCATTTTGTGATTTGCAGACACTTCCAGAAAAATCTTTCAGTTCACATTCATAACATATTTCTTCTTCTATTGGTAACAGCCTGACATTTTCAATTCTCCCATTTAAGAGTTACATTATTCAAGTCTTTTACATAACTTCTGTTGTCCCTGTAGAGGGAAGATTTTTATTATGGATATTGGTTTTGTTTTGTTTCTTGTTCTGTTTGGTTATGGATTTCAAAATAACCTTAAAGTACGAAAGCTCAAAAGTGGAGCAAAGAAAGGTGGCAGGGTGTATGTGTGTGTCTTGTATCCTAGCCCCAATTTCCCTCCTTCCAGCAGTATCTGTGAGTCTCTGGGGAATTCATAATCTCCACATGAGTTTATTAATTTTGCACACAAAACCTCTGTATGGCATCCTTGTCGAAAAAAAGTTCTAAAAGTTGTTTTCTTTTTTTTTAGAAGTTCTTTTTTTAACAGTTCTATATGCTACTAAAGATCTTTATTTTCTCCAGAATAATTTTTAATTAGCCACCTGGCATAATTCAGTAAACCCTTTTTTTGAAGATAAAAGAACAACTGTCAAGAAAAAAAGAGATTTAAACATAGGAACAAGAAGAAAATCCTTCCTCTAACCTTGTCCACATAATATTCATATTCTACATTATGGAATAATCCAGGAGAGAGCTGGAAGATCTCCTCAAATAGTCCACCCACCATATGGGAGCTCGTGGAAGCAAATCTACAGAAGAGATATTTAATGTTTTTTCCTCTTGGTTTCACAGATACTTTTTAAGCCTTCACAGCTGCTGTGTAATTAAGCTTTACTTTTTTGTGGCTTTAAAAACAAAAAATGAAGTGTTAAAAGTCTCACCCTGTCCTTTACACCTGCCTTCTTGCAGCCAGGTTCCTAGTTCACGCTCCACACTCAGGAGCACGTAGTTGTTCCAGTTTCTGCTGACAAACCCTGTCCTCCTCTCTGCCATCCCTTGGTGATCTCATTGCAGGTATCACAGTCATACCTTGAATCTGTTTACTTCCCTTCCTCCTCCACTGTAGATGTCAGTGACCCTCATGATGCACAAGGCACATCCTATGGACAAATCACTGCCAAGAACTACTGGAAAACCCTTCTACGATGAGTTTCAAGATCTTGTCACGTTCCCATGTAAATACCAGTCATTCATAGAATCATAGAATGTGCTGGGTTGGAAGGGACCCAACAACCAGTAGTCCACCCCTCCAGCAGTGAGCAGAGACATCTTTAACTAGATCAGATTGCTCAGAGCCTCATCAAGCCTGACCTTGAATGTCTACAGGGATGGGGACTCCACCACCTCTCTGGGCAACCTGGGCCAGTGTCTCACCATCCTCATTGTAAAGAATTTCTTCCTAATGTCTAATCTAAACCTACCCTGCTCTAGTTTAAAACCATTGCACCTCATCCTGTCGCTACAAGCCCTTGGAAACAGGGCATGCCCCCATCTCTCCTGTATCCCCCTTTAGGGACTAGAAGGGGCTCTAAGGTCTTCCTGGAGCCCTCTCTTCTCTAGGCTGAACAACCCCAATGCTATCAGCCTGTCTTGATAGGAGGGGTGCTCCAGCCCTCTGAGCATCCTTGTGACCCTCTGCTAGAGCTGTTCCAATAGGTCCATGTCCTTCCTGTGCTGAGGAATCCAGGTCTGGACGTAGTGCTCCAGGTGGATTCTCACCACAGTGGAATAAAGGGGCAGAATCCCCTCCCTCACCCTGCTGGCCACACTTCTTTTGATGCAGTGCAGGATACGGTTGGCTTTCTAGGTTGCCGGCGCATGTTGCCTGCTCATGTTGAGCTTCTCATCCACCAACACCTGCAGGTCCTTCTCCTCAGGATGTAAAATGCATGTAAAGCTCCTGATGACATGAAGATTTCTAGTCGGTTTTGTGCCTTTGTGTGTTGGGGTCATCAAAGCAAACGATGGCAGCAATGAACAGCCCTGTAAATGAATAGGCACAGTACCTACATGTTTCTCAGAGGGATTTCAGCTCTGCTGTCTAACGCCTGGATAATTTTTTTTTTTTCCTTTGCAAAATCTTGTCAGTTTTGGGGTAATCCTTCACTCACCTTGGGGTTGTAGGCAGAAAATCTTCAAAATATCAGACACGGTGGGAGAGCAGCTTTGCAGGCTGATACCTGTGGAAGTTGGCAGGGGGATGCCAGTGAGAATTTAGTGGTCTGAGGCATCAAGGCTCAGAGGAGCTCGTGAGGCTTGCTGGGGCCTGAGACAGAGCCAGCTTGAGTCCATTGGGTCCATATAGCTTATAAGGGTAGGCTGAAATACAAGCCAGAGCGGAGACCGTGTGAGCAAGTGGCATCTTCAGGCTTGCGTACAAACTCCAGGCTGAGCCTAAATGAGGAGATGCGTAATGTATGCTGTGCAGGAGCTCCTGTGACAGTAAAGGTGTAATTTGTGTCATGTAGGATAGATGTCGTGCTCCTCTCATTGCTGTGCGCCGGTGTGGCGTCAAGAGACACGAACAGAAAAAAGCGGTCTTAAAGTAGCTCAATAGTTGAGTCTTTGTATTGATTCAAGCCTTTATATCGCACATAACAAAGTCGAAAAGCCCCGTCAGAGAGACAGGTGGTAACAAGTGAGCCTTAGATGGGCATGAATCATTTCTTACCAAAGGTTTGGAAGCGATGCTGTGATTTTTGCTGCTTACCGGTTTCTTTGCTTGTTGGTGCCTAAGGCACTCTCCCATGAATGGCTCAAAGGACACATTCTCTATACTTGTATGCTGTGATGAAGAAAAGTGATTTCCTCTCAGAAGACAAACAGTCTTCCAAGCTGAGGAACTGTTAGTCATCACTCTATACCCCTTGATAATCTGCCACAACTATACATAAGGAAAAATGTGGTGACAGAAGAGAGAAAAAAAAAGTAAGTCAGGGATTTTCTTTGAGATTACGCTATGGAGAAAGGTGTGGGAGGACACTGGAGATGGAAGAAGAAGTTAGGACCTCAGGGAGACCCAAATGGAAGTCCCAGCCCTGCTGGAGATTGCCACTGGCTTCAACGTGGTGAATATATGGTCTACATATTAAGACAAATTTTAAAGAAATTGGTAAAAATATATTTATAGGTGGAGCCTGAATAATTGTAATCAGTTGTGCTCTCTTTCATCAGTGTATAAAACTGAAGCTGTGCCACTCACTTCAATTACGTTGCAAAGGGTTTTGTTCTTTTTACCAATGATGATGAAAAACAAAATTAGGCTTTCAATTCCTTTATGTAAAAATAGCTCTTGCAGTAGATTATCCAATAGAAAAGTTGCACATTAATTTTTTTTATACATTCTACACCACCTGTGAGCGTAAACACATTTATTATATATATGTCCTGGCTTGTTAACAGACGTTGCAATAGTCTGCACCCTGTTGACACAATTTTTCAGTCAGTGGGGTTTCTTGTGGTAATAGGCAAAAATGCAAAGTGGAACGGAAAAGAAAGCAGAGGCCAAAAGTCACAGAAAGAACAAGGAGAAACTATCATTTTCCTAACGACCTTGGGGCCTGACCATGGTGCGGTATTGCTGCCGTAAAGGGTACAAAGATCTCCACTATCTGCCAAGAGTTTTCTGATATGCTGCTTGATTCTGCTCATTTGTAGAGCAGAAGCAGCAAGGTCACTTCTGCAGGGGTGAGAGATGCTGGAGGAAACACCTTGTTTCTCTCCTGGATGCTTTATGGAAACAAAAAACAAAATAGAAAGAACTCTTCCTTCCAGCTGAGGAACAGAGTAATTCTGAAATGGTAAAAAAAGTTGGCAGAGATTTGAGTCTTGATTTTGATTCATAACCTTACTTCTGTAGGATTTTGGCCTGGAAGTTCAGCCTGTAGGATGATAACAAAAATTATTGTACCAGTAGCTGTGGAATCTCTAATCAATCTGATAAAACTGGCAAATTCCAAGTAATCATTCACAACGCCTCCCCTCCCTGATAAAAACACAACTCTGTCCATGATCAGAGCTGAGGAGCTGCAGGAAGAAAAGATACAGAAATTTGTTTTTTCTTCAAAACCAATTTTAAAGGAGTTGTTTGCCTAATGCTTATGTTCCGTAATCCCATTTTTGTTTGCCAAAGACTATAATCTGCCTTTGGTTCTTGTGTAGAAAAAGTCCTCAGAAAAGTTACCTTTCAATTCCCAGTGTTAAAATAGTCTCCCCATCAATTTGAGGAAACACTAATATAGGAAAATTACTCTTACCCCCCTAAAGTTTTCTCTCTGCTCACAAGCTCTCTGGCTGCTTCCCTTTCGTTCAGAGGGTGAGGCAGATTTGAAAAGCCTGTTTTGATCTGGCAAAGTTTGGCAGCCTTAGCTAACTTGGCAGCTTCAGCGTTTTTAACTGAAAGTTTGAAGCTACATGTGACCTTTTATTTTTTAAATTTCAAGCGTATTAATACTGAGTTCTTAATTTAAAAAGACAAAGAAAACGTTAACATTTTTCTGTCTTGTGATATTGGTGGCAGTATCTCAGTAAAATAAATTTCAAAATGTATTTGTAGAATTTCTTCTTGGAGGCAGCTTGTTTTCCTCTCTGCACCCTCCTATGCTATTCCTAAGGGATTGTCCAGAACCTGAAATTAGAAGCTGTGCTTATACGTGTTTCACAGCACTCTTTTATTTTGACAGATATTTTTAGAGCTTTTAACTTCAGAGAATACACGTTATTAAGTATGCTGTATGGTGTACTGTCTACATTTTTGTAGTGAAATGTTCATTTTTTGGGGTTGATTTTGGTTGATTTCCTATCAGTGGGTTAGGATTCAGTGCTGGTGATGCTGGGTGTCCTGGAGCCCAAATTCATCCAGTCTTCATTCCATAAGCTTAACTTTCAATCTCAAAACTTGATGGCTGAATCCAGAATCTGAAAAACTCGTGAAAAATAAGGTAATTCAGGGAGAATGCTGGCTGTCTCATGCCGTTTCCCCTGTGATGGCTAAACTGACATTTCTTAGGGTTATAATGTGGTTACTGGGTCAACTCTAATGTTTCCCCATGTGCTGGTCCTGCTGTGGTCCAGGGAGCGGTGGGGAGTGCATGAAGGGTGACTTCTGGACCTGTGAAATAATAATTAATGCGTTGCTCCACGCAGGCTCTCTGCTCAGCCACGGCAGCTTTTCAGATCATGTCATGGCAGGAGGACACAAAGCCACCACACACTGAGAAGGACCTGCAGCCCAGGTCTGCAAGAAGGAGGAAACCCAGCTGTTTTCTTCCCTTGGTCTCAGTTGGGTCTACAAAAAAAGGTTGTTCTGCAGTTCTGGATGATGTTAAAGGAAGGATGCTGTGTCTCTCTCGCTGGATGTGAGTTCCTGCTGCCTGCTCAGTTCAGTGCTGAATGCCTTACCCTTGAAATCAACATTTATTTCACTTTTCTCTGCCCCCTCCTTCAGCCTGCGCTTCGGTTTCCATGACCAGCTGAAAGATGTTATCAGTCAAATCTGTTTTTCCATAAAACAGAGACAAATATGTCCTAAAATGAATCCTGCTTTCCCCATGGAGACTGAAGGCTTTTTTCTGACTTTGTGGGTTCCCTGTTGACATCATTATATGGATGTTAAAGTCAAGCACTTTCAGGGAGATTAGTGTGAGGGGAAGGGACATAAATCCAGACAGAATGAAAGAAATTTCCACTCCCACGACAACAAGAGAGGAAGGAGAGTGGCCATTTCTTGTACGAGAGCAGGAGCAGCTGCCTCAAAGCATTTAGCAGTTCCCTGAGAAGGGCAATGTGCCAAAAACTACAAGCCTAGAAGTGGGAGGTCAGGATATCACCAGCATCAGTATCGCCATTCATTACCCGAAATGTCTCAGCTGGTTCAGGAAAAAAACCCTCTTTGCACAAAAATCTTTGTCTCATCATTGGTGATGGCAATGAAATTCCTTATGCATGCCTACCTATGGATTCCGTTACACGGTAACATGTAGGAAGGAGCCCCAAATAAGACAGCTCAGTTTAACACAGGTCGTGCCTCACTGAAAAGGAAGTGGAGGTGGAAAATAGATGAATTGAGGCCAGTGCTGTGTTAGGTGTCCATCAGGCTCCTGCAGCAAAGTCCGAAGAATACAACAGGGAATGAAATTTAATGTAAATCACATTGGTTTTCATCTATATAGCAGAGATGGGCAGCAAGATGCTTTCCAGGTGAACATGCCCTCTTCCAGTCTCAGTAACTTGTAACAAACGAGAAAAAAATTACCCTTAGAAGCACGATTCCTACAGGTCTCCTTTTTTCGAATGAGAGCTGCCTGAGTCTTTGTGTACATGAGGATTTATTCCAGCCCATGAAAGACTGTTAGCTGTTTTGCATATGAAGAGCTCCATCAGGTTCAGGTCTCTGTGTGCAAAGTCACATACAAACTTAGATATAGACAAGGAATGTTTTCGTTCTGCAGCCAAAATGTTTCATCTAGAGCACCACAAAGCAGGCAAAGCATTAGCTCTCAATTTTCATAGTAAGTGAACAGGGTCAGACCCTGCTGTAACTCAGAGGAAGACTTGCCAGATCCTCTTCTGTCGGACGGAATAGTTGAAACGTAGCCAATGACTTCAACATTTACAAATGAAAGCATATTATAGATCAAGAACTTTGGCTTGGTTTTGTTTTTGTTTTTGTTTTTGTTTTCTACTAGCTGCTTGTAGTTTGTGACAGTCATTCTTTTCAACATATTTTCTTCTATGTGTAAGTGTACATGTACGTGTATAGGATAAAAAAAAATAATATATATATCATGGTTTGCCATAAGAAAAGTCTCTGGATATGGGAATGGAATATGGGTCATCAAAGCTGCTAAGAGTTCAAAAATGTGTGGTGCAGATGTCTGATTCAGGGGAAAAAGGGTAAATCCTAGGAAAATATACTGTAGAGGAAGGGACAGACACAGAAGTTTATTTTCAAGAGAACTGATGTGTGTCCTTTGAGTCAAATGCTTTTCACTGTTTGTGTGCAAACAACAGAAACTAGCGAATGACTCAGGACAAACCTGGTCAAGGGTTAAGGTCATTGTCACCTAGCAGCAGAATGGGATGTTCCCCCTTGGTAAAGCAGGGGAAGACTGGATGCATTGCAGATGTTTCACATCTTCCTGGCAGTGCTGCTAAATCAACACTTTAAGGCGAATTCTTGCTTAAAAGTAGAGGTGAAAGCAAATCTGTTCCTTATTTTCTCTGGTGGTCTATATGCCATGTAGGGATGCTTTGTTGTGTGCTGCTGTACTGGTTGTCCGTCGAATACACGCAGCTCTCCTGGGAGCACAGGTGAACGTGGAGGAATAAAAGACAAGACAGATGTGTATTAAGGATGATTGTCCATGTGTAACAATTGGCCAAAAATGTACGCAAAAAGGAATTTTGCAGATCTTATTGGGGAAGAATAGCAAAGGAGGAACAGCAAGCACAATACCGTCTTCAGCAGGTATTTATGTCTCAGAAGCTTGAAAATGAGAGGAGATGGTGTAATGATGTTATTTCATCCACTAAGCAAACATCCAGGTCTGCACCAGCACTGCTGCACTTCTGTTTTGAGAGGCTTCCCATGCACTCAAAGGCAGAGAGACAGGTCCAGGGCAAGAACAGAACGGGGTGGTTCACCCTGCCAGGTCCCCTGGGACTACCCCTGCCACAGGAGCATGGCCAAGACCCGGCTGTGACCCTCCATTCCCATTAGAACCTCCCAGCTGACGACCTCCAGCTGCGAGTCTCCGTGCCACAAATGTGCACAAAACACTAGCCTTGGCAAGCCCCAAGGAGACCTGACAGAGTTCATGGAGGAAAAGGGATCACACATGCTGTGTCTGACAGACAGCTCGGTCTACAGCCGGCCGCACGGTGACCTCAACGTTGATTCGGAGCCAGTTGTTTTCCCTTCGAAGCAGAAGGTTTACTTAAATCTGTTTGGACTGAGGATTTAGAAAATGCGAGAGGGGGAAGGAAGGAGAAGTACTCCAGGCCAACAGCCAAGTTTAAAACTGGAAGAAGGGCAGAGATGATTGAATGTAATTCTCGGGAGAACCGTAGGCTGGCATGCCTCAGTTCTTGAGGAGGCACTTCAGCAAATCTCCCCTTGATAATGAGTCTCAAATCTGCAGAGGTTGGGAGGTCCTGGGTTTTTGACAGTCTCCACTGTAACAAACACCTCTCTTGGAAAAAAAAAAAAAGGTAACAATTAATCCCTGTAAAGGATGTTCTTTCATCCACGGATCAGAAAGATTGCAAGTTACAACTCATTAAAAAGATTCTCTCTGGGCTCTTGTCCAAAGCTAGTGCCAGCTTTCTCCAAGCATTTGAGCAAACACAACCGTCACTGTCAGCGCTGCCTTCCTGGGGAAAAATCCTTTGATGCTCGGTGGCTGTGGTAGCCAGCCAGCCCCTACCACGTGTCTGCAGTTTCCTACTGCTGCCTGTAAGGCACTGCCAGGCTGAACAGAGCTGTGAGCTGAGGTACCACAGCACAAGGTCTTCTGACCTGCTCGCCTCCCAGGCATTGCATGGCCCCAGGGGTGGGTTATCCAAATGGGCTGTGGGTGTGATACAGATTAGCTGTGTAAATCATGGAATTGTCTAAGTTGGAAGGGACCTTTAAGATCATCGAGTCCAACCATTAACCTAACACTGACAAAAACCACCACTAAACCATGTTCCTCAGCACCATGTCTGCCCATCGTTTAAATACCTCCAGGGATGGAGACTCCACCACTTCCCTGGGCAGCCCATTCCAAGGCTTGACAACCCTTTTGGTGAAGAAAAAATGCTAGCACAGAAGCAGAAAGTGTTCTAGCTCAATCACAACAATGTCTTACGGCCGCACGGTGTCGTTCGGCGCTTCCACCACTGCAGGTGTCCAGGGTACCTACAAAATTCAGGGGGAGAACAAGGCTTCTCATAACGAGATGGCGAGAGGCCAGACTGCTCAGAGCAGAGTGCCAGACCTAATAAGTAGGAAATGTGGAAGGAAGAGGCAAGCCTGAACTCATGCTCCTTTTGGGAGCTTAATTCCCTTACAGGAAGCTGCCCTGCTGTAGCAACCCCTAATAAAGATTCATAGCCCTCCAACCACCCGTGGATTTAGATGCTGAAACCAATCACAAAGGATGGAGCTCGTGAGGGGCTGCTCACCCCATCACCAGTGCTGAGCAGTCATTAGGCAAAGGCTGAAGTAATTGTGGTGCCAGCTCCAGAGGTGCTTGGGGAAAGAGGTAAACATCAGTGGCTGGGTTTGCAGACGCCAGATGCCTGCAGGATTAGGTGAGCAGGGAGGTGAAGTCAGGTGCCTGCAGAAAAAGGCTGCACGTAAATGATGGTGTTGTGAGTTGGCTCTAACACAAGGAACACACGGTTTCTCTGCTGGGGGGGGGTATCGGAAGGACTGAGAGGGAATGTAATTTGGTAGTTCTCCTTGGAGCAGCTAATTGTGCTGTGGGGCATGTCCCAGGAATGCCTCAGCTCCGTCCCCAGTGTGTTTCACACCCAGGTCTTTCTGCTGCAGGCAGGAGTTTCAGGTCCAGTTCCTTGGACATTGAGTCCACTGTGCCACCACATGGCTTGGGGGCATCTTGGGAAGCTCTCGCTCCACTGTCTCTACCAACTTGCTGTGAGGGGAAGGATGAAGGGGCTTTTAATTACTGACTCTTCTTTATTTGGACATCCTTCCTGGCCTTTGTGTTGGCAGCTAGCTGAGATGTTTGGGTTTTCTCCTAGGAGAAACAGGATTTTTAAGAGGGTGCTTCTGTTCCACTCACCAGGTAAAATAGACTTAACATTTCATATCTGGAAAAGATCTGACAGACTTTTACTTTGTGCCTCAGCAGGGCAGGATTGCTCACCATTTAATACTACTTGGCACTCACATTGTGCTAGTTAAGGACAAAGCACTTAAAAAATATTAATTAAGCTTCACAAGAGTATGAAAAGTTTGGTTTTCAGAGGGGAAAATCCAGAAGACAGAGATCTCAAGCAAGGTCACGCACACGGCATCACTGTGGTTTCAGTATCTCCTGATTTGGGAGAAGATCCTCAGGAGGGGAACAGCTTGAAGGAATGGGAAACTAGTGGGGACTGGTGAAATGGCTGAGGAAGAAATTCTTTGCTGTGAGGGTGGTGAGACACTGGCCCAGGTTGCCCAGAGAAGCTGTGGCTGCCCCATCCCTGGAGGAGTTCAAGGCCAGGCTGGATGGGGCTTGGAGCAACCTGGTCTGGTGGGAGGTGTCCCTGCCCAGGGCAGGGGGTTGGAACTGGATGATCTTTAAGGTCCCTTCCAACTCTAACCATTTTATGATTCTATGATGGGTAAAGAAAGGGAGAAGTCTTTTGCTGAGCCAAGCAAAGGAGAGAAATGCCTCAGTGATATTGGAGAACAGAATCTGCTCAAGGTCAGTAATATCAGGTGTGCCAGTGAGATGAGACCAGACCGAAGTGCTTCCATAGCAGCCCTGACACACAGGGATTAAAATAATTGAGAGGTTCCTGAATCATAGCACCAAGTGTTGGGTTTCACCTGTATTGGTCAAATAATGGCTTCAGCTCCAGCACTTCAAATGTCAACGCTTGACAATATGTAAAACTGAGTGGTTAGCTCAGCTGAGGGTCTGGCCCTGAGGTGCAAAGTGTTCCTTTGTGATCAAAAATGGTAAACATATGGGTAAATACTAGTGGGAAATAATATTAAATCCTAAGAAATGTATATCATGTCCCCTTTAAAAACCAGATACAGCAGAACTTAGTTTTAATTTCACCGGCACTCACTGTATGGAACTGCCATGCAGAGATTTCCAGTACATTGCACGGTAATACTGAACCCACAGGCTTCTAAAAAAGATGTGAAAAATACATCTTAAAAGAATTGTAAAATGTATTCCACAAAATGGATTCTTTTTTTTTTTTTTTTTTTGCCTGGAGAACACTCCTATAAATTAATAAACAAACTCTTACAAATGTTCTCCCCTGAGAAGCTGCTTACCTTCACACATCTGGTAAGAGACCTGGAAAGAATTTAGTGCAGGTGTCAGCTGAAAAAAGTCACCTGCAGTCCTGGGATTACTTCTGACTTCCCACTTTTCTTTTTAAAGTAAAAGAATAATGCAACTTGACAGTACAGTATTACCTCGCTGCCCAGAAAGGCAGTTTGAAAAGATTCAGTGCCTAAATAAGATTTTCAAATAGTTTTTACTGTTTTTCTTTTCTTAGTATACAGCTGTACAAGTACACAAGTCCTCCTGTGCAGGCAGGGGGCTTATTGAACAGCATTTTGCCTGGATACCAGCAATATCAAAGGGAAGCAGCTATGGGTTAAGCCTGGTTTTATGCATCTGTCATCCCTCTTTAAATTATTTTGCCATTCTGTGGCAATTTGTCTGTTTGTTTTTTGGTTTTTTTTTCCTAATGTCTCTGAATAGCTAATTACACATGTAGAGATCAAGAGTATATTCTCAGAATAAGGCTGGCAGCCTTTCTTTGAGGGTGGGGGAAAGGTGGCCACTCACAAAGAGAAAAAGAATCCATGAGAATTAAAACGACAGGGTTTTCTGTCAAGGGCAGTTGTGGAATCAGAAGCACAATTTGGACCTTCTGTCTCTGAGACTGCTTCAAAATTAAGAAAACAGAATTACCTTGGAGAACAATGTTACAAAACACAGTGCAGTCAAATAAGCTATGTAATTCGGCCATATTTTGTTGTCTTTTACAAATAGTCACTTTAAACACACCAGTGAACTAGTACAACTTGACAGACTACTTCTTTTAGATTGTGGAGTATATTAATGTATCACCCCAATGTAGTAATATTGTGTTTTATTAGCATATGAACTTCACTACTTGATTTGTCCAATTCTGGAGCACGATTTCATTAGCTTACTGTATCTTGGTTACTTACAAGGTCAGTACAGCAAGCTTCCTCCCTCCTTAAAGTATACTTCTTCAGCAAACCTTTCTATAAGTGAAAACACAGATTTCAATGCTTGCGCTCAACAAAGTATTGTTAACTCCATCAAAAATTTCCATCTATCATAGTACCATTTGGGAAACCTAAGCCTACTACCAGAAAATTCAGCTCTTTTCAAGTTCCAGGTTTGCATTTGAAAAGTAGGCCATTAAAATAACACGAGTGCTGCAGACCACAGATTCCAAGTGACTCCTACTTATAGATGCATTGGATAACTTAAAAACTGGAATCAAATCCTTAATAAGGGAACAGCTGTAAGACAAGTAGACTTGTCCAAAATGCTGTTTTTGAGGAATTTCTAAGACTGAAGGAACAAAATGAATTTTAAATTCTCTTTTGGTGGCTGTAAAATAACTTCTTGTTCAAAACCCAAACCAAGAACACTGTTTTGTTGTACCCTGGGCTTGTCCACTAAAGTCACTGAAGTGCTGCAGGGAACATAATTTGGCACATGATGTATTTATTACTTGTCACTTGCATATAGTTCTTGCATGACAATAATTGGAGTGATTGCAGCTATACACACTGCAGAATTTTGGTCTTTTTCCATTGATGAAAGCTTGGGGTGATTAAACTGATGCCTATTGGGCTTTACCCTTGCTAGAACATCTAAAGTAGCCGCCCATGCTAAACTACCAGGCTGAGCTGAGGATGTGTACCCTATTCTCCAGCTGTAATGGAGCAGAAAGGTTTGCTGGAGGGAGGGGGGAACAGACAGGGTCAGCTTCAATTGCCCCAGCAAGAATTGGCACTGAATTTCTGCCAGAGCCTTTATTGCACCTTGCTGTCACCGTCATCGGTAAGTGAGGAAGTTAGTCCCTCAGCTCGAGTGATGGAGGTCTTTTTTACAGGACTGAGAGCTTGCTGTCCAATCCCAGCCAATATCCCTGAGGGAATGTTAGCCTTGGCTGCAGAGAGCAAGAGGCTCATTTGCCTTTGAAAATCAAATATAACCCTCTCTTGGTGTAAGAAATTGACAGCAGCGTAATAGATGTGTGTGAGTTATTGATTTATCCTTCGGCTTCTGATCTGTCCTTCATTTTATTAAACTAACTTTATATCACAGGTTTTATGACTGATAGAAAAATATAATTCTATTCCCATTCATAGAATCATAGAATAGTTTGGCTTGGAAGGGACCTTTAAAGGTCATCTAGTCCAATCCCCCTGCAATAAACAGGGACATCTTCAACTAGCTCAGGTTGCTCAGAGCCCTGTCCAACCTGACCTTGAACGCCTACCACTCCCTCTCTGGGCAACCTGTTCCAGTGTTTCACCACCCTCATTGTAAATAATTTCTTCCTGATATGTATTCTGAATATACCCTCTTTTAGTTCAAAGGGATTCAACTAAAGGAGACAAGTGCTCAGTGGCACAATCTCTTGTGTCTTCACCATTATCTCTGATCACCTGATCCAGAATCTGCTTTTGCCCCCGAGTCAGAGAGCTGGAACGGTTTAAACAGAAGGACAGGTGTTGAATAGCATATAACAAACATTACTGCTGCTCGTGCACGAAGAAGAATATTTGTACAAAGACCAACCATACTCCACATATCTGTTCAGACAAAGGCTTCTGTGAATGCTCACAAAGAATGGTGGTCACGCTGGACATCAGTTGCTTCAAATATGAGCAACTATCCATATTTGGCCAGTTCTGTTACTCACGTGAGTTTTCTATCACATTTGATCTGAAACATTGAGAATATATTCACTAGCTGCAATTTCCCATCTCCTGTTTGCTGATGGATTCCTCTCCTGCACCATGGTTTGCTGCAATATATCATTGAAAGATAATGACACATTGTTTAAGCACACTGCATTCTCATAAAATAACAAAATAGAAAAAATGAAATAAAATACATAGTTTGTACCTGTATCCTGCTTCTGCTGTCAGTCACTAAGACTGATGGTCTGTTTCTTTCTTTTCATTCATGATTGTGTTTTTGTTCAAATCATTGACTTATCATAGATCTAATGATTCTTTTCTGGTTTTCAACTTGAAAAATATCCATGTCCTGGCTCATTACTGTAGTATTTGTCATCAGAACAACACCATCAATCATTTTAAGTTTAAGATCAGACTGGGAAGGTGGAGGAAGGTCTGGATGATTTAAAGACAATGTGCAGAAGAGATCTGAAAAACTTCTCTGCTGTAGAGAAATAATTAAGACAGCAATAATAAAGCTTTACTGGAATTGGGGTTTCTCTAGAAAGTGGATACTGTGAACTGTGGGTGTTGTTAGAACAACATTATAGATGGTTTTATGTGTGGAGAACTTTGGATGTATCTGTCCATGGATTTGTGTAATGTATTGCCAAGAAAAACTTATATCAGCCTTAGTTTTGGTTTTCATGTTTAAATTCAATGGTTTTAACAGTTGTTAAGGGAAGTATTCAGCCAAAGACCTCCTGGAAAGACATCTTTGCTGGTGTGGAATCAAAAACATGGCTTATCCCAGTACAAGGAGAGGGGAGGAGAGTCACGACCTGTCAGAGTCACAGGGAAATGCCACAAGAGAGAGCTGGGTTGTAGGTTGGACCATGGTGGAGGCAAGTTGGTTAATAGGGTTCCTGGCTAGCTGGGGGTCCCAGGATTCTGCTCTGACAATCAGGAGCTTGAAATTTGGACATGGAGTGAAGCAGAGAGGTCAAATACACAGCTTACCTTTAACTATATGCCTGTTCAGGGTCTATTTGCAATCCCCTTGCTCTGGCTGTTGACATGTAATCCCAGTTCTGCCCTGAGGAGGTGTCTTTACAAGTTGTGAACATACAAAAGTAGAATGAAAAAAGTGAGCACTGATTTCCACTTCCCAGTGAAGTCCAGTTAATTTGGTACCTAGTCTGAATTTCATGGGCATGAGAACTGCTACTCTCATGAATTTCAAAACAGGTTGCAATATATATATGTCAAGATTATCTTTCAAATCTAACTTTTTGTATGCCCAAGGAACACAATAAATAAAACAACACAAAAATCATATTGCCTTTTGCATGATAAATCATTTCAGCAATTTTAGA
This sequence comes from Calidris pygmaea, assembly GCA_003697955.1. Classification (NCBI taxonomy): domain Eukaryota; kingdom Metazoa; phylum Chordata; class Aves; order Charadriiformes; family Scolopacidae; genus Calidris; species Calidris pygmaea. The sequence goes on along the minus strand of QJSC01007474.1, from coordinate 2,357,447 downwards.
CTCTTCCATTTTAAAAAGAGCAATATATGGGAAAAATACATAGGTCCAAATTAATCCTTATTATGGAATAATATTTACCAATTGCATTTCTGTGAGGAGTACTGTCTTGGTCTGTAAGGGTCAGGTGAATGTCTGCTCTCCTTCACATCTGTACTGACATAACCTGTCCTTGGTGATAGCATAAAGGCGTCACTGAAAACCAAATCTTATCCAGTTTTGTTGATGTGCCACTCAGCTGGTACCTAACACACTGTAAAATGTGCTTTACTAGGTTTGGACTGACATCCAAATTCTCAGAAAAGACGAGAGAAATTCTTCAAAGACATTTTAAAATTTATTTTACTGAGATACTGCCACTGATATCACAAGACAGAAAAATGTTAACATTCTCTTTTTAAATTAGGAACCTGAAATTAATATACTTAAAATTAAAAAAAAAAATAAATAAAAAGTCACATCTATTTTCAAACATTTGGTTAAAGATGCTCAAGCTGCCAAGTTAGCTAAAGTTGCCAAATTTTGCCAGATCAACATTGGCTTTTCAAACCTGATCTTAAAAAACAGCAACCTGAGGGAGTAATGTTGTTGATCAAGCAAAATCTAGAAATACATACTGACACACAGCAGGGAATTGGTGATAACTGCTGTGTGCAGCCTTCATTTCTCTCCACAATATGCGATATGCCCACAATTCACTTAGTATAAGAGAAAATGGCCAGCTGGTCCTGTGGAACCGAAGACAGCAAGCTGTGCTCCCTTGCCATTAAGCTCAGGAAAAAAGACTGTTCTTGAAAATTTAACTTTTCAAAGTGACTTGAACTCCTCTCTATTTTTTCCCAAATATTTCCATAAATGACTGACGTAGCTCTGACTGAAATCTTTGAAAGAAGATGTTTCAAGTTGTGGTCAAAATCCATACTTGTTCTCAGAACTTATTCTGGAAAGAAAAAATTGTAGCTGATCTTTTAATGTACTGTAAGGTGAAAGAAGACAGAAGATTAATAATTATAATATTAAGTTTTCCTTAGAAAACTGGATGGGCTGCTGGATGGATATTGCTGCTTCATATCTTGAAAAATGTTGAGTAGAGCACCATTTCTGCAGTAACCAAGTTCCTCTATTTGGCTGCAATAATGGCATTTGCCATTGTTTTCAAGTTAGGGAGGGAAATAAAGACAAAACCATAATTAGGATCACTGTATCCAAACATATGGAGCAGTTAGATACAGAAACCAGTGTAAAATTATTTGTCTCTCATATGTTGACCTTTCGAGACTCCAAATTGTTTCTGTCTCACCCTTCTACTTAAATTAATTTACCAAACATAAAAACACAGTCTCGTTTGGAAAAACATTACAGGAACAACACCGAAAAGTCCCATCAAGCCTCGCAGTTTACATTTACTTTATGTAATGCTTATGTTATAAAGTAGGAAAGAAACACAGGTATTACGGGCAGAGTGTGGATGGAAACAAGCTGCCCTTTTAGAAGCATTTGTCCTCTACACAACTATTATTTTCTTCCAGCAGTGAACCTGTACAAAGGTTTCCTGCACGGGGAATAAATTAATGCTTCTATTTAAAAAGGACAAATATTACACTGCAAACCGTGCTCGGGCTATCGTGGCCAAGCAGATGCCGGAGGAGCAGCATTTGGGCATTGTTTTTGCAGAAACAAAAAGGTTTATCACTGGAGTGGTGTAACGTTAACAGGAGTGCTGACCTACTTACACACCACAGCTCTCTGAGGGGTGTCTGGGGAGGCTGGAGACCCTGGAGCGGGGCACGTTTTACAAGCCAAGTCATGAAACTATGACCGAGAGCACAGCTCTTTCCTTGTAGCAGCTATTTATCGGTGACAGAGAAATACCAGGCAGGTTTATTTCCATCTCAGTACAGATATTTAAGGTTTAGTTGTCTAATTCTCCACTGATTGCTCTAGGCTCTCACTGCATTCGTTGGAGAGCAACCCACACATGCAATCTCTCCGACCTACTTTAACTACTTGCCTCCAGACGAGATTAATATCTCCCTGGATGTGCCTGAGTCTCCCAGCTGCCTGTAACGGGAGGCAGGGTAAACAGCTGAGAGTTTGACTACTAAATTTTTGAGACCTAAGTGAGATAGATCTCACACGTGGTCTAAGAAGAGTTACCTCCACGACTTACAGATACCTGAGAAAAGTCATGTAAAGAAGTGAGCACGGTCTCATGATTTTCTTTTCATCCTGGAGAAAAGGAGGCTGAGGGGAGACCTTCTCACTCACCACAACTCCCTGAAAGGAGGATGCAGAGGTATGGGTGTCCGTCTCTTCTCCCAAGTCACAGGTGATAAGACAAGAGGAAACGGCCTCAAGTTGTGCCAGGGGAGGTTCAGATTGGATATTGGGAAAAAATTTTTACACTGAAAGGGTTATTAAGCCTTGGAATGGGCTGCCCAGGGAAATGGTTGAGGCACCATCCCTGGAGGGATTTAAAGGACGGGTTGACATAGTGCTTAGAGACATGGTTTAGTGATGGTTTTTATCAGAGCTAGGTTGGTGGTTGGACCGGATGATCTTAAAGGTCCCTTCCAACCTAGACAATTCTATGAGTCTGTGATTCTTACAAATGTGACTAATGAAATGACCACCAGTTGAATTGATACAGGATCTGTCCACGCTGCGCCACAGACTCTCCCTCGCAAGCAAATAGATAAATTACCCAGCTTTTCCATTTAGATAGTCTCCTGGTTCACCTCATGGTGAAGCCTAGACATATCCCAAGTGGAAAAGCTGGATAGCCTCACATCTACTCACTGTGGTGACAAAGAGACGGGAAAGGTGTATCCAACACAGGGAAAATAAAATAGTTGAACTAATTTCACTAATAAAAGGTAAACATCTGTTATGTAAAGACATCTTGTCTGGGGCTTTAAGACCCAACTGCTATTTAAAATGGTTAGTGTTATTTCCTCAAAGGCTCTGGAATACATTTACCAAACCAGTAAATGTCACTTTGCAGTTGTGTAAGGAGGCTATGAAAAACTGGTTGCGTGTTACTGAAATTATACAAGAATGAGACAAATTTAGTATTAGGCACAGTTGCTCCAGCTCAGGTGGTTGTGCTGCCAGTGAGTAACAAGGTGTGACAGTGACACAGAGGTCCCCAGTTAGCAGCACATTATCCCAGGGCAGTAGCACAGCAGTGTATCACTCTCGCACACGGCATATGCAAAATAAGCTGGTTTTTATCACTCTGCAAAAGAAACAGGTGAAAAACAGGGAATAAAATAGTTTAAGCCAAGCTCAATTTTGTGTATTAAAAAAACCCAACTAAAACCCCTAGACTCATGGGTGAGCTGCAGTTGGCTTTAAATCCTATCAAAACTTCCATCAACAAAATATCTACAGCTTTTTTAACTTAGTTTTGGGGGTGCCTGCTATAGCATGCCATAAAACCATAAGGGAAAAATGGTTCCTGGGTACCACTACTCATGTGTTTCCGAAGTATCTACTTTTTGGGCTGGGTTCCCTTTAACAGACCAGCACGTTGATGAATTGCTAGGTTTCTAGGTTTGATAGCATTTCTGCTTGTTCAAATGGAGTATTTTTTATAATCTTCCATCTTAAAAAAAAAAAAAAAGTTATTTAGACTCTTAATGTCTTTATAACAGATTGTCTTGCTTGGGAGGAAGCATTAAATTCAGTTTACCTAGGGATGGAGGAGAGACGATTTGAGGAGAGGTAAATCTCCAGCACGGCTCAGAGACGTTTTGTTTCCCTGTGTCTCCTCTTACATCAATCTGCATTAAATCTTCACCTGTAAAACACTCAACAAAAATGAGTGCAACGCCATCTCTTTATGAAGCTGGTCTTGTTCCTGGCTTGGTGCTCTGGATCCAAAGCCTGGCTTTCCAGCGGGCGCTGGGCAAGGCACCGATATAGTAAATCCAAATCCAATTAGTTTCTAACACACATATGAGATTGTAGTACATGGATTTATCTTGCCCAATGTGCCAATTTCCACTTCAGGGAGACAGGTGCCATGTCCCAGCTCCAGAGTTCATGTTGTTCTGATTTACACCCTTTAGAGGTTACCTCTTCAGAGGCTCTATTTGTTTGGCACACTTTGCTCATCGTAAGACACATGGTATTTCTGCAACGCTATATAAATATTTATGATTATCTCCTGATGCATCTTAGCTGCTCTCATGACCAAATCTCTCCTGCAAGGTGATACTTGGCTACGTGACTTTTTGATTTCAACTCTTTCCTGAGTTTTAGTTCTGGATTAGATCCTCCTCGTCTGCTGAAACAGTGAATTCCCAGGGCCTGCCCCATAACCTGTGTGGCTTGTATAGGTCTATGTACTATATAGCATACATAAATGACACGGTGCTTGTTTTATAGCAAAGCATCAAGCCTAACTACCCAGTGAAGAAACCAGGGCTGTTAGCATAGCTTTGGGGTATAACACTCAGCAATGTCTGTTTTACAGCAGGACACAGAGGCTCAGCCGAGAGCGAGGTCTCCAGTGATGGTGCTTCACCAGTGCCCAAGCAAAGTCCAGCCCTCACCCAGCCCCACAGGCGGTGGGAAGAGAAGCCACAGCCTGTGAGATGCACGTACTTTGCTGTTTAGAGACAGCATCAGATCTTATTTGAAAGCAGAGGGGCTGCATCGTCGTGGCACTGAGGGACCAGGACTGGAGCTCTTCGCTGGGTTGGTCATAAGCACCATAGAATCCCACAGTAAAATCCTGATGCTCTAATTCACTTTTTAAGCAAGCAGTTGCAAATTCAGCCTGAAAACAGGCAAACAAGATGCGGTACACAGATATGGACACTGAGAAAGTCTGACCTCATGACTTTGTTGGAGAAATTTTGGGCTTTTCAGCATGTTATTGCTTTTTTAGTCTTTTATTGCTGGTATAAACCTACACTGTTTCTGTAATTAAGTTTGAAGGCTCATACTGTTGACATTCAGACAGAACTATTCCTGTTCAATATTCTGCAGTTTAGTCTACTAGTCAGCCATAATATATCCTAATATGCAAGACTGAAAACCCCAAACCAAGACAAAGAAAATACATGCATATTTGTCTTTCTGTGTGTGTATACATTTCCCTCTTTCTTAAAGCTAGCTTCAGTTAAAAGATTCATAAAGCTATTTATTCTGTAATTGGAAAAAAAAAAAAAAAAAGAGGATGTTACTGTGAGAAGAGCAGAAAAACAAAATAATGCTTCTCAGCACAGCTTTTCATTCCACCCTTCTTCTTTTTTAAGGCTGAGACTTAGATGTGGTGTGCCCAGCGCAGGCTGGGCTGGATAATCGGGATGTGAAATGGCTCGTAAGGTTTCTCCTGCCTTTCCTTTCCTTTCCTTCTGTCCTTCATATGGCTGCAACTCTCAGCTCCTGGGCTTTTCCAGTCCTCAGGGCTCTGCTGAGTTACCGAGTGCCCGGGGTCAGTCCTCGCTCCTCGTTAGCGGCTGTCACGACGTGCGTCCAACCATTTGCAGTGTCACCCGTGCTGGGGGCATGGTTTGTGGTACTTATCTCCAAAACGGACCGATTTTATTCCAGTTTATTTTATTTTTATTTATTTATTTATTCCAGATTTTATTTATTTTATTTTAATCCAGGGATTCCTGCTGGTTGCTGGTGGTTGCCGGTTTAATCTGGGTAGGACAGGGGAGACCAAAGGTGGATGTGGATTACAGCTGTGGAGACTCTTCATCTGAGAGTCACTTGTCTCTTTGTAATGAAAAGCATTAATCTTCCAGCATTTCACTCTGTTTCCAGCCTCCCTTTTTCCTTTCCTGCCATTTCCAGTGTTTTCCCTTTCTACTCCACCTGGCTCTGGACACCCCTTCAGTGGTGCGCACAACAGTTGACATAAAGTTTACTTCCAAATTCAGCCCGTTGGTTTCTGCTAACACTTTTGACTTTCTACGAGCTCCTAAACTTTGTTTCTTCTACTTTAGAGCGAAACCCAAAGGTTTTCACGAGGAAATTTTTAGTCAGCAGTTTTGGGGCACCTTGAAGTAAAGAGCGGAAAGAACATGTTGCCGTTCCCACCACCCACCTGGCTCTGGCTGAGCTCAATATTAAAATGCTGCTCAAAACAGTAGGAGCAAATTAGCACAAAAAACTCACGGAGGCTTCGTGTTAGCTCAGAAGTCCCAGGCTGGCTTCTGGTTTGGCTGGAAGCTCATCTTACGGGATAAGGTCTCCATCTTTACAGTCCTGCTTGAAAAAGGATCTCAAGGGGATTTTCTGGGAACAGAGCAGGAAAGTGGTTTATAATCCAGAGATCTCAAAGGCTGGTGCATCTCAGCTGTTAAACACTAAACTGAAACGAACCCAAAATAATCAGGAAAACCTTCATGACCTTAGAGAAGGCAGGGCCATGAGCAAGCACTTTGGTGTTTCTCACTCTGCACCTGTCTGGGGTCTGCCCATACAGGTTTAATTTTGAGGGCAATGTGCTGTCTCTCCCCTTTTTCTGTCCAGTGGGCACGAATCACCCAGCCCCAGAACAAGCCCAGAGCTCTCTGCCTGTCGTCACGGCACAGGGCACCAAAACACCGCTGCCCTCCTGCCTCACCCATCTCCAAAAGAGGATGAAAAGCAAAGAGTGAGAAAACGTTTTGGAAGGAGCCACAGAGCATGGAGACACTGGCAACCTTTGGCTCTCGCCGGAATGAAGTCTTCTTCCTGTCCTGCGAAAGGACAGGAAACCTAATAACTGGGACCTGCAGTCAAATCAACAGCGGGTGGAGTTCTACAGTGCTTCAGGCAATGCTTATTTAGGGATGGATCTAAATACGGGTCTGGGCACCTCACCTCAGGCATAAAGGCAAACCTCAGACTGTAAGCAAGATTCAACTCATTTTTTTATTAAGATGGCAACTTGCTTATGACACAGGCTATGCTTGGTCCTCCGTTTATAGTCCTACATTTATAAATAAAACCCCAATAAAACATTAACTTTGTCGCTACGGGATAGTTCAATACAGCAGGCTAAAAATAACCCCAAATCAATCTGGGGTAGAAAGGTTTGTGAAGTTACTGAACTTCCTTATTTTTTTTTTTTCCAAAGGAATAGGTTTGCATGCTGCTGTCATTCACCAAGCCTGTATATATCAGAAAGCAAGATATTTATTAAAATAATCAGATACGAGTGCAAGTGAAAAATAGAATAAGAGTTTAAGGTATGATGGATTGTACTGTAGCTATTGAGGATATCTGTTTTTAAACAAGAAAATGCAATATTGTATCTTGGACTTAAAAATACATCATACGTGATTAAGTTTGAGTATTTAGTGATTTTATCAATGAATTCAGTGCGAAAAGGAAGTCACGCGGTAATGAAAATTGCTCCTAATGGAAAGGTTAGCAGTTAGCAGTGCCAGGTTTGCAAATGAGGATTTGAATATCAAATAAAAGAGCTTGGCTGAACCTTTAGATTGGAATTACAGAAGTGGGAGAAAAGTTAATAGGGACTAATAGCAATAACTGCCATTATAAACCTGAGATTTATCATGAGGAAAGAAGAAAAGAAGAAACTTGCATGTGACGGTCAATCACACTCAATGCTATAATGAAGGAAGCAAATACAAGACTAAAACCAACCAGATTAAATGTTTCTACTGCAGATAAACAAGTATTAACCCATTGCACGAGCTGCTGCTACAGCCTCTCTGGGAAACTGATTGCAGCTCTGGTCACCCAGCTTAAAAAAAAATACAATCAACAACAAAAAAAGGTGGATTCCATCTGCTGCAGGTGCAGAGGAAGGTCACTCAGGGGGTCAGGGACCTTCTGTCATCTTGGAGGAGACTGGAAAAAGCCCAGACTTGATCATTCGTGGCAAAGCCAAGTTTGGATGGGTCTAGAAAGGCTCTTTTCATGCAGACTGGCGCTGGGGGTTAGTGCTGCACAGGGTGAAAACCTCAGATGAAGGGTTTGCATGTCACGAAACTGAAGGGTACAGCTGCCTGGGAATAAACTTAAGGAGCGAGTTTGTAGGAAGTTTCCATCCCTCAGAACAGAGCTTCAAAAGGCTTAGAAATCGGGCAAACAACCACAGCATTTTTAATACAGAACAAGATAGATTTATGAATTGGTTTATGTGGAGTGATTGCTGGAGATAGCAGGGGTCTGGATCTGATGACTCAGAGGTGACTTACAGTCCTGCAGTGTACTCAATGTTCCTCCTCTACTCTGGGGCTCGAGGGGGTCGATTTGTTTCATTATTGGCTACAAAAATACAGATTTCAAGCTATGCAGCAGACCGTCCAGCAGGAATAGGAAAAAAAATTGTACACCCACCACTTTATTTTCTCTCAGGTGACTTAGACCAAACGGCGTGGGATTGCAAGAGAATAGACTGAGGCTTAACAGTGGGTGAGGTCCTTCAAGCATTCCTCAAAGTCACCTTCCTCCTCTGAAGCAGGTTTGAATACCTAGATTTGTTTTAAAGCTAACATGCTCCACGTAACTCAAATTCTCCCCTCTTTATTTTTAAACTGTATTCTGGGTTCAGAAAATGCATTTTAATGAACTATCTTTATTACTCTCCTGCTGCTGCTAGATTTCAAGAATTTGGGGCTCTTCATCATCTGTTTTTTCCTCCACTAAAGCTAGTGTCTTCCTCTATACTTTTTTTATCAATCAAACTAGATAACTTAATTGAGTGTGCCTGAACTGAGCCTGACTATGAATATGGAAAGGATCAGGGGAGGGAAGTTCGCAGCAGGAAAATATTAACTTTCCAAAAGATTTCCCCATTTTGATGGGCTGGCCCTTGCCACTCAGCATCTGCTTCTTTTCTCACAGCATGTTGAAGATTATTTTTGCCCATTATTAGTGGACAGGCTCATAACCCCATCCTCCACTTTTTGGGTCATCGAGTGACACTTTTCAGACACCTGAGTGGCTGCATCTCCTCATTCTTTCCACCATCTCTGAAAAAAATAGGATGCCAGGATGGGGAGGGACTCCTGATCAGGGAGTGGAGTGATAGGACAAGGGGTAACAGTTTTAAACTGAAAGTGAGGAGATTTAGATTAGATATTGGGAGGAAATTCTTTGCTGTGAGGGTGGTGAGACACTAGAACAGGTTGCCCAGAGAAGCTGTGGCTGCCCCATCCCTGGAGGGGTTCAAGGCCAGGCTGGATGGGGCTCTGAGCAACCTGGTCTGGTGGGAAGTGTCCCTGCCCAGGGCAGGGGGTGGAACTGGATGGTCTTTAAGGTCCCTTCCAACTCTAACCATTCTGTGATTCTGTGTGACGGGAGAAATGAAGTAGGACTTTGGTGTGTGCAGGAGGGCTGGTGGCAGTGAGGAGTGTTTTCCAATGAAACCTTGACGTCATGCAGAAGTATTTCCCACATGAATATGAAAGGTAGCTCTTGATGCTGAGCCCTCATGAGCTCCTCCCTGTAGAAGCCACAGAGGCTGTTTTCCAGTGTCTTTCCAGTCTCTGTTTTCCACCTGAGGCACTTCTTTGGCCATATTTACACCGGAGTTGCAGCAAAGACCTGTCTGAGGTAGGATGAGGTTAGCTGCCTTGCACAACAGCCGGAATCCAGCTGGGGCAACACTGTGCTTTATGCAGACTGAGCAAAGCCACCCCTTTTGGGAGGATCTGTAGCCCACGCTGAGCTAAGCTGCGATCAATCAGGGCACAGTTGGAGCACTGACTGTATTACAGACATTTTCTTTGTAAAGCATGATAAAGTTAGGCCCACAGCTGGTGCAGAGAGGCTGTTCGAGAGCCCTGCTGCAGCATGGAGCCTCCAGCCCCCTCTGAATTCCTAAATGATGGAAGGGCAATATACTTGTACTGCTTGCTAATGCTTGTTCCTGCAATGCCATATAACAATAAATTGAGTTCTGCATCTTCTAGTTGATAAAAGTTGTTTATCTCCAGCTGAGATGTTGGACTTGATTTATATTAGACTGCTTTTTCTATTTCTACTGAGTTATCTACAAGACAAACCACTCAGGGAAGGGGAAAAAAGCTTTTTTTTTTATTTTCTTTGTGTTGTTTGTTTTAAGGTCAGCCTCACTGCCTCTTTATAAGGGTCCTGGAGAACAGATATAATTAGGATTGTACTCTAGCCCCAAGTTTTCTGCATAGTCTAGCAAAGATCATTAATGAAGGTAACCCAGGATTACAAGCATGTGGAGCTAGGTAAGGCGTTACAGTATTTCCTAACCCCTCCTGCTGTGGAGGTGGGTTTATTTTCCTACAGACTTTTACTGGCAGACTCCAGTACTAGTACCTTAAATGTGCCTGGCACAGTTCTCTGAGCCCGAGACCAAATGGCTCAGGGAAATACGCTTTGAAGCTCTCCTGCCCTGCTGTGAAGGACGCTCCCATTGAACACGTCTATTGGAAATAGTCTCTGGCCCATGAGAACTGCCAAGCCCACACCCAGGAACTCTTTGGGGAACGTCAATGGGCCTAGAACAACGGATGGTGTTGCAGGGAGGATGACTGAGTGCCCAGTCCTGTGCTGGTGTTGCTGAATTACTAATGTGGACATAACCTGGGCATCCTGCACTGATGGAGATTTCATAATCTCCCAAGGTCACCGACTACCTTGTCTTCATCCTCATCACTAGGGAGTTTTCCCTGGAAATCTGCCCCGAATATGGTAAAGTTAACAAGAACAACTTATAGCAATCTTTATGATGATGGAAGATTTCAATTTCTTCCTCAGTCCTCATTTCCCAAACTGAACAACCCTTTTTGATTTTTTTTTTCCTTTATAGATCTTCTTTTCCAAACCTCTCACGGCTCTTACTGCTTAAATTTCCTTGTATTTTCTCCGCCTTATCTTCAAGCGCAGAACCCAGGTCCGGATGCAGCTCTCCAGGTACCACTTCACCAGCAGCACCTGGCGTGACAGGAGAAATATCTCCTCTGTCTTATTGCACACCCCGTTTCCGTAACGCTTCCCAAAATGAAAGTTGCCTTCCTTCTGCAGCGCTAGATTGCTGCATCCATCCCAGTCTTGTGACCCCTCTAAACCCAGTTCTCTCACCAACACGCAGCTGTCTAGCTGATGGTTATCCCAATTGATTTGTTCTGTAGCAGCTTGCCAGCAATAAACCCTTCGCGTTGCATTGGAGGCAAAGACAGCCTAAATTCCTCTGCTTGATTTTGGACGACTACATCACCAGGTCATTTTAGAATTTGGCCTGATCTCCCCCAGCTTGTGCCACTGCTATAGCTTGTCATTATCCATTTTACGTCTCTACATAAATTAAAACATTGAGTAGACTGAGCAGAGGAGACACCCGTAAGGCAGCTTACATGAAATGCCTTCCCACTCTGAGTGTTTTTTAGCAATCAGTTGTGGAATGCTTTTATGATATTTTAATCTAGGCCTGATTTCCTTAGGTAACTGTGGAAATGGTGTGCAAGACAGCACTGGAGTACTCCCTGTTATATTTTAAAGACAAAGTAGATTCTCCCTTTCTGACCAGGCATGTATCCCATCTTGGGAGGAAAATAATTTTCCTGCACAAAATCAGAAAGCAGAGATCTGGACATACAGTACTGGCTCAAATCGTTCATCCTAGTGCAACCCTTAGAAAATGTTTGCTCTGGAATTTCGGTTAAAGCATGTTGATCTCATCTGCCTTAGGCTACAGCTGCTCATTGCAGAAAATAGCTGGGTTGTGTTTCTCTGCATGTAGCAATGTTGTGGTTGAAGCTGCGATCCTCTGAAGATCAATCTTTCCCAAATGACAGATCTTGCTTGCCCAAAGAGGTGACATTTGTAAACAGGGGCAATATCTTATAAGAAATTGGCTGATATAGCTCCTATTTTAAATAAATTATTACCGTAACAGTAAAAAGAAAGGAAGGAAAGAAATTGTTTTGTTGCTATTATGGTAATGAGTGCATTAGAAATGCATACAAAGAGCATCTCAGTGACTTGAGCAATTGCTCACATAAACTGTTGGCTCTCAGGTTTTTGTGGTGGCTTTTCTGTTTTTCTGCGCTGTGGTTCTCAAACTGCTGTAACCTCCATTTGTTGAAAGGACAAAACCTCAGACCTTTTTCCCCACAGTAGAAGGTGTTTGAACAGCACTACTCTCCCCACCCCATCCCAGGAAGGAAAATAGAGGATGCTCGTGAGCATTGGGTGCTCGTTCCAGGTAGAAACCTATTACTTGAGTGAGTGTATCTTGCAGTAAGATGCACTTACAGTTTTGCCATCTGTCCGCCTGCATTTGGGAAGTCCACAAAAGACAGACCAAGGAAGAGGTTGGTTTGTAGCTTCATGTTAGCTGGTTTGCACATGGTGGGAGATGTCCCTGCCCATGGCAGGGGGTTGGAACTCCATGATCTTTAAGGTCCTGTTCAACTCTAACCATTCTATGATATGTCTTCTTTGATGGTCTGGATACATAGTTCATGTTGAGAAACAGGGCCAGCTAAAGATCTGAGGCAATGAAGGAGGCAAGTGGACGTGGAAGTATTAGTTTGTGCACATCTTAACTGAACATTTTCCAGTTGCTTCTTGCTTGTGGGATCTGCTTAGTGCACGAGTTTTTAAACACATGCATACTCCTGGGATCTGTTTACTGCACAACTGAGACTGAGAGAGAGAATGTTTATACTCAGCTGCTGATCAGTGTGTAAATCCCCTTGATTAAAATATCTGTCAACTCAGCAAAAGTGCAAAGGCCCAATTCTGAGAGCCATCGGGTGCTGAGTATCTGTTGACCTTCTCTGGACAAGGCTGTAATCCATTTTGTTTTGATGAAACTAAATCACAGCAAATGTTCCTTTGCCTTTTTCTACCCTTTTGCCAGTTTGCAGAGCTCAGTATGCAGCGTGTGCTATTTTTATTCATGAGATGTGGCACAAACTTAACAAAACTACTTATAACTGCAGTTTGCAAAGCTGATTTCCATGCCAGGATGTAGAAGGTGCTATATTATGTCTTTTGTTAATTAAACCAGAAAATATAGATTTAAGGGCTGCTACAAGGCAACAAAAACCAACAAAAGCCAAATTAGAAGTAAAACTTGCATTTTAACTCATCTGTTTTTCAAGTCTTGCACTTACAACGTTCGAGATGCAATTATGAGATGCTATAATGTAAGTTAATCACCTTTTATTGCTCAGCCACTATGCCATGACAAAAATTACATTTTACAGTCTACTTAAAATTAAATTTTTTAAATCTTTCTTTTCTTTTTCTTTTTTTTTTTTTTTTTTTTGCCAAAGGGAAGAGCTTTTTCTCTTGTGGAAGAGTTTGGCTTGTTTAGAATTCTTTACGTGACTACAGATGAAAATATAAAACAACTTTCAATTTGAAGCTGCGTGTAAGTGACAGTCTTCTGACACAGGCAATCTTCCTTCCCTATCTAGGCAAGGTCCCCTCATCAAAATGACACACTTCTGTGTACATTGTCTCCTTTGCAGATACATGTCAAGAATTTACATGTTCAGATGCTCCCACCAGTGCTCTTGATATTGCGCCTGTCTTGCAAGTCAGACATGAGCAATGTATATATTTCAAAGAATGCTGTTTGTACTCTCTGCATTTTTAGCTGATTGTTCCTCTGAGCTGGAATCAACTTATAGAGGTCTTTGCTAACCAAACCTAATTTCTAGGGCTTTGTTCTTCATTCCTGGAGATGAAGCTGCGTTTCTCAGTAAGCTGGGAAAAGAGATGATGAACATTTCAATCCAACCATGTGCATTTACCTGGATGTCCCTGTACATCTGCTCACTGTCCTGTGCATGGTGGTGTGGATCATGTTGGTTTCAATGGTCCTGCACTGTGCTGGGCTAGACTGCTGGTTTCAAAACCTAGTCTAAAATGCTGAACTTTGTTCTGTTGGTAGAATCTCCCAGCCCTTCAGAAATGTGCCCATTAATGGTGGGACCTGAGCAGAACTCCCCCCGCCACTCCCAGTCTTCTTCTATGAGCTGTGCACCTCCAGCCTTGCATGGCTGGGGCTTTGCAGCCTGGAAAAGAAACAGCCAAGAGATGAAGCTGAGCATGGAGTGGCATGGAGAAGGCTGGAAACTATTGTTTATGGTCTCTTCTAATACAAGAATGAGGGGCACCAGGTGGAGCCAGAAGATTGCAGGTTTACAGAATGAAGATGAAGTATTAATATTCTGCTCCAGATCTGGATGGAGACAGCCACAGGAACAGGTCAACCCCCTCAGTCTTCATCCAAGGAATGAACCAGTTGGAAGCTGTGAGGGAAATGAAAGGACAAAGCATGGCATATTGCAGGGCTCATGCTACCTCGTGTTTGGGAATATACTGTGTTTAGCTACTTGTGGACCCACACTTTGCTGCAATATTCTGTTTATTCGGCATCTGGCAGCAACTAACTTGATAATTCAACCTGTAAAAAGTCATAGGGTCGGGTACTGAATCCTGAATACCCAAGTCTGAAGAGGATTTAGGGCTCACAGGGAACAGACAACTCAGGGTGAAATTCCAGAGTGGTGCTGGAGCAGAAAGGATTATAAGCAGCCCTTGGCCGGGCAAGTGAAGCAGTCGTGAATGGTAGCGGGATGTAGTTTTACTCTCAGCACACAGCACCAATGAGCCCAACGTTGGAATAACAGACTAGCTTAGAAAAGATCAGTCCCATCCAGAAACAGATATGCAAGCTGGGCCTAAGTGAATTATCTGCAGAAAGAGATTATAATGGGAACCTTTGAGAGGTTTGCTGTCTGGCAAGTTGGGTCCCGCCCTTGCTGCTTATAGCTTGCCTGCAGGATGCTGGAAAGTTGGAGGCTCGTCAGAAAAGGGCCATGGAATGATTTAGGAGCAAGACAGTTGTAGTTACAGACTCAATCTGTTCAGTTTATCAGAAGAAAGCTTGGAAGTGACATGATTACAGTACACTTGGAGGAGACAAAATATGGGCCCTAAAAGGTTCTTTATCCTAACAGACAAAGGCATAAAAAGAACTAATGGCTGTAAGCTCAGCCTTGTTAAATACAAATGAGAAATTAAGAGCATTCATTATTGTAATCAATGAGAAACAAATTAGCAGGGTTGGTAGCAGATTCTTAATTTTTAGATAACTTCACATTGTGACTGGATGGAAGATATGCTTTAGCAGAACACAAGTTATTTGGCTTCATATAATCCGTATTTATTTCCCGTTGTTAATGGATGTATTAAATCTTTTCAGGCACCAAGGTTCCAGAACGATACACTGTCTACAGATCTTTCTCCCATTTCTTTTCCTGTAAAATGCTACATGTAATTTTGTTGTTTGTTTTTGATTTTTTTTTCAACAGTGTCTGTGGGAGGAAATGTGTCTGAGAAACTACAGTATAATAAATAAATAAATAGCACATATAAAATACATTTTCAAATGTGGCTCTACTTCCCCTCAAGAGGCTTGAATCTAATATCGGTTCCAAGCCCTGCATTTCAAGTCCTTCAGCAAAATTCATGCTAATAGACGCAACAGTTTTGGATTCTGCCTCTACTGCCCCGACACGCTCAGGAATGTCATATTAAAACAGCAAACACAAGAGTAATTCCCATTATTATTCCAGGCAAACAAATTGCCTCAGAACCGGGGGAAATCATGCAGATATCATTGTAGGGATTTGTTTCCTGCTTTGCTTCATTTCTTCACAGAAGAAATGTGAAGAAATTCGTTTTTCTCCTTCATTTCATCTTACCTGCCACCATAACCCACCAGCCGTCCCCTTGGGTCATTGCTGGGCTTCTCCTGGGTTATCTACATTCTTCCTCTTCCTTTGGGCACAGAGGGGACCCCAGATGGCCCATCACTCCACACTCATGATAGGCCTGTGTTCTCGGTCGTGTCCCTGGGCAAGGGGCTGTGGGTGTGTTGGAGTTGCACTTGTGTTGGCCAACCAACACCCACAAGGAATTTGTTCTGACCTGGTTGCTGGCAGTTGCTGTTAGACTCCCTCTGTAACCTTCACCTCAGAACAGAGCATTAATTTAAATCTCTTTCATTTTCCTGGCCGCAGACGTTCATGAAATTTGTAGGAAATTATTTGTCAGTGATATCTTACCTTTCTGTGAGATGGGCTTGTGGTCAGCACACGATAGACGGATGGATGGAGACAGCAAGATCACGTAAGCTGCATTCCCCTGGGAAACCAGACTGAAAACACATAAGGTATGTGTTACAGAATGCACTGGCTTAACTTTTCTGGCCTGTAAATATGTTTAAAGCATAAATCTTCCATGGGAAATATGCAAGTTAGTGAGAAGCAGAACAGAGTGAGCTCAGGATGAGTTCAGGATGATATACTGTGTCTGTATCTTCAGAAAGTAATTCTACTTTTTTTCCACAGACAAGTGCTTTTTTAATATTGTTTTTCTTTGAGCAGTAGCATATCTCACACACCATTAGATATTACAAAATTTCCAAGAAGTATACAAATGGATTTCAGAAGCTTCATTCTTCTACCATTTATAGTCTGAAAACTATTAACAAGTTTTCCTTCAAAAGGCTGAAAAGTCTGAGCTAAGTGTAGAGCTATGTGAAATCTATTCTTCTTTTTCAAGTATTTTTCCTGAGTATCCGTGTCTACGTTATTGTCATCAGCAGGTCTTATGAAGGTAACAGCATGGAGCAATTGATAAGATCAGGCCTCAAATACAGCTTCTGGTTTAAAAAACTAAGTGGAGGCAACATGTGCCTGTGATTTCCTTTGTAAACTCATTTAAATAAACTCAAAATTGATTATATATAAAGTATTAAGAATGCAGACAATGACAATGAAGTCCAAGATGTGAAAGTCTGCAGTAGGCTACATGAAGAATAACTTCATGTGGTGGAAATCCTTTTTGGTAGACCAACTTTTGCAGATTTCTCTGCAAAATGATTGTTAAAGATGTTAAAGTACAGAGAATGAATGCCACTATGAAGTTCACTTTTAAAGCAACATCATTTAAGCCCTGGGTTCCCCGAGGTTCTTGGAGGAAAAGATTATGAAGTAGAGCCTTACAAAATCCAGATAACTGATTTAAATGTAACTTGGATTCAAAATTATAAAAAATAATTACCACTGCATATAAATATGCTGACTTCCCAGTTTCCTACACAGGACTGACCGGCCCAGAGAGCTATGTTGGGGCAACTAATTTATTTTAGGTATTTCATATTCACTTCCACATTTTTACATGGTTGTATTTTTTAATGAACTATTGTTACGGAAATGAAAATTTGCTCCCCCTTTTTACTTGATTTTTTTACAGGAAATTTTTTTAACTAGAATTGGTCTCTCACTGCCCATTAACCTTTTTTTTTTTCTCTCTGCCAGACTCAATCTCAGGTAGTAGGACAAAATATTGCATACTAGTTGTAATGGGTAGTATCTATCTCCAATCCATCTGGCATGCTAGAACATGTTTTCCTGATGAAATGTCACCTTCTGAGGAGAAAAGCAGATTTTTTTTTTTTTTAAATTAGATAGTTACCTTCTATGTTGTAAGCACTAAGGAATTTTTGCATTTTCAGTGCATTTTATGTGATATCACATTTTATGTGGTTTTTAAAAAGTTATTTTGATTGCACCTGTTTCCGCTGGCTGAGTTTTGAACTAAAATAAGGAAAAAGCAGCAAATATTGAAGAACTTTGAGAGGTTCTGTCCTCAGGTGAATATACACTCAGTAGCGCACTCTCATTTCTAGGCAGACACAAAACATAAACCATAACCTGTCTTGGACAAGAATCTTCTATAAAATTAGATTGAGTCTAAAGGGTGTAATCGGCCATGATCATGGCTTTTCTGAGAGAAAAAAAAAAAAAAAGGAAATTAGAGGGATATTGATGGAGTTGTAGAAGAATTAGTGAAAAATGAGTTCACTCAAATCACCCAATGATTTGTTCATTTGGGATGAAGCAGACCTGTGACAATAGGATTCATGAACTGAAACAGCTGCAACAGGAGCCTACATTGAAGCTTAATGCCATTTCTTACGAGTGAAGCAGAGCAGGATTTTGGGCCTGGATCTCCCACATCCCAGGGGCATCTTCAAGCATCTGGGATCGTTTTCTCTGTCAGCTTTGGGAAAATACTGTAGGAAATTGACACCAGATCCAGAAAACTACGTAGGCTTTTGGCTTTTGCTCAAAAGCTAGGTAGGAGTTAGCTTGATGCCTTGATAAACTGCGTCTCAGTTTAGAGTTGTGCTGTCATTCCAAGGGACCTTACCCTGGAGAAAAGGCCTGAGAAAAATCTCATGAAGTGCAACGGGGGCAAATACAAAGTCCTGCCCCTGGGGAGGAATAAACCAATGTATGAATGCAGTCTGAGGGCCAACTGTCTGGAAGGCAGACTGGTATAAAAAGACCTGGGAGTCCTGGTGGACAACCAGTTGATTATGAGCCATCAATGTGTCCTTGATGGCAAGGATGGCCAACAGCCTCCTGATTTGCATTAGGAGAAGCATTTCCAATAGTGAGATATATCTGGAGAGCTGGGTCCAGTTCTGGGCTCCCCAGCACAAGACAGACACGGACATACTGGAGAGGGCCAGAGAAGGGCCATGAGGATGGTGAAGGCTCTGGAGCACCTGTCGTGGAACGAGCCTGAGAGAGCAGAGCCTGTTCAGCCTGTATAAGAGAAAGCTCAGGGAGGTCTTTCTGTGAGGATGGTCAAACGCTAGAACAGGTTGCCTAGATAAGTTGTGGAGTCTCCATCCTTGGAGGTACTCAAAACCCGACTGGAGATGATCCTGCGCAAACCTGCTCAGGTGACCCTGCTTGAGAAAATGGGTTGGACAACAACCTTGTGATTCCTACTCTGGAGGCTCCTGTAAAGCCTGGTGAGGCAACAATCACCGTTTTGTCTCCTGGCACGTTTTTAATGGTCCATAATAAATAACGTAAAATATAGTTTAAAAATTTTTCTGTTTGTTTTTAACATAATTTCCCTCTTTCTCGCTCACTGCAGATTTTCATGTGGAACTTTCTAGTCAAGACCAATTAGACAGGTTTCAGGCAGGGAAGATGCATTAGACCTAATGCAACACTTGTAACGTGAAAAGTATTATATACAGTAAGAGCTGACAGCCCACCCTTGGGAAAATATGGAAATGGGGCTTAGAGCTGTGGTTTAAACTTGGATTTCGCTTGTTAAATTCCCAGCAGGTCAGTGATTCAGTGTATGCATTCAGGTAACCAGAGACAAGATATCTTGAAAATAACACCTTGTTACCTACAGAAAGAGAAACGTGGGATGAACTATTAACGTTCCTTCCTCTTCCTCCTATTAGCTCATCTACCCCATTTTTAACTTCTGTATCTATCAAGGGAAGAAGGAAAGAAAAGGAAAATACATATGCTTTTCATTGTCACTGCTGTGACACGTTACGAGCACACACACAGGCTGGATCACCTCGTTAAATTCTGGTGACAGGCTGAGCTCAGCCACCTCCTGGTTCTTCACGATGCACGAGGGACCTTCTCCAGGCACTCACCAGAAAGGTGTACAAGGTGGTAAAAGCCCAATACCAACTAATTTTAAAAGAATTTCCAAGCCTGCACAGTTCAGCTTGTCCTGCTCTGTCGGAGAGGCACATGTAACTCACTCTCATGGAAGGAAGGAAGGGTTATAACCCAAGGAAAAGGCTTATTTTCACCTCTCCGGTGGCAGCCCTGGGAATGTTCTCCATCATTCCCTTCCACTGTGCACTCAATATCTGTTCACGGAAAAACTCAGGTCATTCCCCTTCCGAGTCCTACTTTCCAGGAGGTAAAACACAAAAATCTGTGGAATTTTTTTCTTTAGTTCCCTTCTGTGCCTGTTATATCACTGCCCACCTTCTTCTTCTTCTTCTTAAACTCTTGTTTTTGATGAACTATGTTTATGAAAAGAAAGTGCAAGCCAGAGCTCAATGAATAATGAAATGAACTAAATTGCAAATATTTTATTTAAACTTTTGGGGGAAATTTTCCTTCTATAAGATGTGAAAGTAATGAAAAAATGAATAATGTATGGGAAAAAATATCATTAAATGCATCGAGTGACTTATTTGAGGAATATTATTCAATAATCCTTAGGGAAAAGGAAATGCCCCAGACGCCATGCTTCTAACCTGACATATGTCTGATTGTCACATGCCAATCAAATCTTTAGATGCAGTATTTGAGGCTGTTATTGCAGAATAACCCACTGGACAAAAAAGTAGGTTGTTAACGATTATTACAGGTGATGATTCTAGGAAAAAAGAAGCCCCATGCTCCTTGTAGGAGATCTTTTCTTTTCTTAGTATCTCGCTCACTGGCAGAACATTATTCTGGGTGGTCATTCCTACCTCTCTTCCTAATGGTCTGTCAATACCTAAACTTTGTTGCAGCCATTGGAAAGATCTCCTAGTCTCAAATCCTGGAAAATTCCAATTCTTCTTCATTTATTATTATGGTTTATTGACAAACTGAAGGTGTGCTTTCTAGAGCTAGAAAGAGCAGGAATACTCATTTAAATTCACTTGTAGCTCTGTGTTTTGAAGTCTTAATCTTCTTATGTGTCATTTTTTTATCTGTAAAACACACTTAACAGCCCTTCCTTTCTACAGTCCCTTTCTCTCCTCTACTAAAACTGCAACATCTCAAGGACAAGAACTGTCTCTTTTCTATATATTTGTGTGTCATCTAGTGCAATGGAGCCTCTGGATACTATCATGAGACATTTTAACTGGGTATTACCAGAGTGAACTCCTAACCAACGCAATGAAAATTAGTATTATCCATCATAAACCTGACAGTATTACAAACTAAAGCAGCATTGTCTAGAATCTGACATTGGCCTTTGAGTAAACACTTGAGATTTGATGGTTGTCTTCAAGGGGTGACTTAGTATAGGATTTGCAAGAGGTCATGCAGTGGAGCTGTCTGCCTGATATATTTTGTTATGAAACTACTTAATCCTTCTGAATTAATTTATTGTTTTGCTGGTGGATGCATGAAGACTCCAGGATTTAGGGTGCATAGGGTTTCTCATCCCTCCTGGCTTTCCTTTTCAATCCTTTATAAAGGATCCTCTTCAAAGCTGGGCACAGAAGCTAACAGCGGGTCGACTGCAGTTAATGGCACAGTCAGCCAAACCTCTTTATCAAATACAGGTAAAATATACCTTTCCAGGGAGTAATTAGAGCAGTTTTTCAGACTAGGTGACTCAGTGTTGCTGCTGGCCAGTGGCTGCTCACACCTCTCACTCGTTCTGAAGAAAGGCTATGGCCCTGGCTGTGGACAAAAGCCTCACGACCACCCAAGGTATTGGCTCCCAAAGCACTCTTCTCTTTGCTTTCTCATGCAGGTATCTACCTTTCAAATTCAACATCTTGACTTACAGCCTGAAAGCACCTTCCTGACATCAGGGGCCTCCCCTGGGCATCAGCCCACCAGACCTACAATTAAAGCGAAGAGAACCTGACGGGGTGAGCTGTGAGAATTTAATTTGGGCCTTAGAATAGAGACATAATACAACATTACTTCTGACACCTGCTGTTACATCTCCTTCTTATGCTTTTTTAAATTTTTCTTTTTTTAAACAAGACAGATATTTTCTTGGTGGACCCTCGCAGGCCCAGAAAGAGGCAAAGGAGGTTGTGGCTGCTGCTGTCGGCTGAAATCCAATCCTCATTTCAAATCCTCTTATTTCAAATCTACTTTCGAAGTGAGAGTCAGATTTTGGGGGGAAAACCAAACTCTTCAAGGGTGGCAGTTGTATGCCACCAAGTAGTAAAAATAACACCAACTTCTCAATGGTTTGGTTTGTTCTGGTGTTTTTTTTTTTATTTTAAATTGATGCTTAAAGCAATTATGACACTGTTTTGCTGTAGCCTGTGCCAATGTGATGTAATGTGTGTTGCTCCACAGGCAGGTTGCTGTAGCTAATTTTCTCTAGTGTTTTGCTTTGGCACCAGCAGCATCCCTCATTAGTTTCTTTATTAGTACATTTAAATACCCTTTTAGCACCATTAAGCCTGAAACAGCTTTATTCTTCGTTCAGCAGTATTTGTGTTCAACATATTTCCTCAGCGCTCCCAACAAGGGTCCTTACGGCAGATGTTATGACGCAGCTGAAGGAACGTGAATCAAATTGTAGGTAATGGTCCATGCTTATTTGTTTTGTGTGAGCCGTGGTTTCTATAGCTACTGTACATCTGCTTCGTGCCATTTGCTGATCGCTCTCTGTGGCTGCCTCCGCCTGGGTATTTAAAGCACCCTGTCCTGATTCCGCTGGGCACGGCAATCTGATAACGGCTCGACACATGAACCCAGCTGCAAATTTGGAAAACAGCCGTTAAGCCTACACACAGAATCACACAGAATCACAGGGGGTTGGAAGGGACCTCTGGAGATCATCTAGTCCAACCCCTTCCAGAGCAGGTCTACCCAGAGCAAGTTGCACGGGAACGTGTCCAGGTGGGTTCTGAATGTCTCCAGAGATGGAGACTCTACCACCTCCCTGGGCAGCCTCTTCCAGGGCTCTGCCACCCTCAAAGTCAAGAAGTTCCTCCTCATGTTTAGGTAAAACTTCTTATATTCAAGTTTGTGCCTGTTCCCTCTTGTCCTGTCCCTGGGCACCACTGAAAAAAGACTGGCCCCATCCTCCTGACACCCACCCCTGAAGTAATTATAGGTGTTGATCAGATCCCCCCTCAGCCTTCTCTCCTCCAGACTAAAAAGACCCGAGTCCCTCAGCTTTTCCTCATCAGAAAGATGCTCCAGGCCCTTCATCATCTCTGTAGCCCTCTGCTGTACCCTCTCCAGCAGTTCCCTGTCCTTCTTGAACTGGGAAGCCTAGAACTGGACCCAGTGCTCTAGATGGGGTCTCACCAGGGCAATTACACAGTAATTGTGTACAGGGAATTACACAGTAATTCCCGATCTGCTACCAGAACAATGGCCACCTAACCAAAAAATTGAAACACACGGAGGTCCCGTCTCCACAAAAGCCTTGAAAAGGCAACTGATGTTGAGTGCAATTAGGCACAGTCTCATGCTGGGAACCCAGAGGCAGAGAGAGTGAATCTCTCTGTATTCTGCACTTTTACCAAAAATCAGAAAACTTCTGTGGTTGAGGAATATAATTCTTTTGGGATCTGTGGAATCCCCGAGAGCTGCACCAGAGATAAATTTGACTCATGGTTTTTGTATTGAAGATTTGACCTTCTGACATACAAGCACAGTAGCAGCATCTTGGCCTTTCAAAGTTTGCCTTTATGGAAGAAATTCCTCTTCTGTCCTGAAATCTCTGCTTGTGAATTGTATTGAAAATAATGTTATTTGGCTTGAACTGCTGGGGTTAAAGAGTGGCACTAAGAGCTAATGTTTTGTAAATTTGACATCATTTGTGTGTTGATTTTTCCCTACCACCTTCTACCAACCATCCTGACTACTTTTTCTGGTTTGGGCTGCTTAGTGTGAGCTTGCTTTTCTAAGTGTATAAGAGATGCAAAAAAAGAGCTGAATTGGTCCATTCTGCCTTTATAGTTTGCTTTCCAAAGGAAGCTGGGCTTACACGATCTCTTTTTCAGGTCTTGCTTATGCTTCTTCACGTCAGCTAATTTCAGCTATATTTGACCAAAAGGGTAGAGATCTCAAAGGTATTTCATGCCTCAAAAATAATTCTCCCTGGCTCCTTTTCCCCCCCGTGAAATACCCAAATTAGTTCCTCCAATGAGGAAAAAGCTGTGGCAGTCGGCTGGGTTATTAGACAGCAGAGAATCCACCTGGGAGAGAGCCTCTGGAAACAGGACCTCTGAAGTGCTGCAACACACAAACCTGCCAGTTTCAGCTATTGCTAAATGCTACTTCAACCTTCATGGTAAAATTTAGAGGGTTGTACTCATTTCCAACATTTTTTCGCTCTGAATTTGAAGACCATTTCTGGTCTTGATGGCAACACAGGAAACTTGAATCAGTTACAGTGTGCAAAAGTTTCTTTATATTCAATTAATAGGCTCATTTATTTAAAATATGATGAGAAAGTACCCAGCACATTAGTTGCCTTTAGCAATTGTCGTGTAATAACTGGCTGGGTTTTATTAGTTCATAATATTGGTCTTTCTGTCATAATATGATATTATTGATTTTCTAAAAAAAAAAAAAAAAGAATAAAAACAAATGTTCCCTTACTCTCTTTTCGGTTCTTGCATTTCAGATACTCTCCATACTTTTCCTTCAGCTCCAGCAGAGCCCAGGGAAACCGTAGTTTGTGAGGGAACAAAGAGAGCTTACTGCATATGAGTAGTTGTAGCTCTAAGATAGACGTAAATTAGATCTGGAGGAAAAAGAGAAATCAGATCCTTTACTCTGGGAAGAGTGTGAAAATCAGCAAGAAGGAAAAAATACTGAGATCTTACTTCCAGGGTAGAAGGGGTTTTCTAGGACTGAATATGCACGTTTTAATCGTGAAACGGATGAGTTTAAGCCAAGCAAGAGAAGCCCAGCCTGCTTTGCCCCTGAGCTAGAAGCGTTCAGGCTTGCTCTGCCCGCACCACCGCAGGCCACGGTTGGCACGACACACGCTGCTGCAGCAGGGAACATGACTGGGTTTTCCTGTTTTGCTCAGAAAAGTTTTATTTCTCATTTGGAAGAAGTTTCTGTGGCTCTGCTCCAGCAGTTTATAGCGCTGCTGAGGCAATAAAGCGGCTGTCGCGCTGCTGGCAGGAGCTGCCTGAACTTCTCACCCTCCAGGGAGGGGAACTGGTGGCTGCAAAGGGAAGATAAAGCCGCCCCGTGGTGGTGGAGGCGGTGGTGAAACGGCTTCACGGGGAGCAGCGAGGCAGCTCATGAAATACCAGCACTGGGAGACGCACACCAGGTCTTCTCCTCCAGGGTGGGTTGTCTCTGTCCAGGTATTGGACATGGACAGGTCAGGGATGGTGCTGCTGATGCCACCAGGCTCTTTGGTCTCTCAGGAAGCAGATGGGCACCATGGCATGGGCAGCTTGAAGGAGCCATTGGCCAAGCAAGGTCAGTAACAGGGCTCTTCATAGAATCATAGAATGGTTTGGGTTGGAAGGGACTTAAAAGATCATCCAGTTCCAACCCCCTGCCCTGGGCAGGGACACCTCCAACCAGACCAGGTTGCTCCAAGCCCCATTCAGCCTGGCTTTGAATACCTCCAGGGATGGGGCTCTTCTCCAAACACAGCCCAGCCCAACTATTGCCCTCTTTGCTGGTCCAGGACAAAGGATGCTAAATGTGACTCATCTACACTTGTCAACTAGTGTGTGGTTCAATGTGGCAGATCAGGGAAAGGGGCGGATAATGCCAATAAAGTAGTATTTGATACATGAGGCAGAAACATTGACTTGGATGCGTGGATCAAATTTTATACTCAGTCTTTCATTTTTCTCCTCCTTTGCTCCTAATCATAATTTATTATTGGATAACCCAATATGGAAAGGCATTAAATTAGGGAAAATACAATGTTGGTGAGCTGGGTTTTTTTCTTTTTTGGATGCACTGAAAATCACAGATTTCACAGTTATTAAAAGAATAAAATGCATCATGATGCTACAGAAGCATAATCTGATTTTATGACTCTCTTTAAAACAGAATACAAGGAAGAAAAGTTGGGTTTTACATATATATAAATATAATTCAAACATCTGAAGCAAAAGTCTTTTTTCTTTTCTTTTCTTTTCTTTTCTTTTCTTTTCTTCTCTTTTCTTTTCTTTTCTTTTCTTTTCTTTTCTTTTCTTTTCTTTTCTTTTCTTTTCTTTTCCGAGGGATTGAAAAGAATTGCTGAGAGATGTCTGCCTACTGAAATTCCTAACATCACTGAAAATGCCCATCATTCTAAATACTTTTATTTATTTCTAGTTTTTACAATACCTTACAGAGTATGTAATTAGAGGTTTATAGACAAATGATACAGACTAGTAGTTATTTGTTAAATGATGTATCAAGAGAAAAAAAGGGGTATACTGCATTTGAATAAAACTCTTCCTCCGGTACTGAGTTAATCCTCACCCTTTCCCTGCAGCCAAAGAGAGACAATGATCCGAAGCATGAACAGACTTAAATGCATTTTGCTTCAAGCCAAGGGTTATGACCTGGTTTAACTGTATCCTGGAGACTAGTTTGACTGGCAAGTGTGTCAGGGTCTGCAGGGTTGGTGCCTTAATCTTCCAGGCCTCTCAGTGATATCTGACACTGTATTCACTCCGTCAGGGCTAATAAACGGCCCAGTGGATGATTGCCTTTAAATATTATAGCCTTGGAAAGTAAATTATTGATGGACATCCCCTCATTTCATTGAAGACAGCTTTTACTTCTATTACATTAAAAAATAAACAAAATAACAGATGGATCACCATCTTTTTGGTCAAAGGGAGAAAAAAAAAAGGTTTAATTCAAACTGTACATGCTTTTTATGTGGGTGCTAATCTGAAATAGAACATTACCTTTTGGGAATTTTTTTTTATTCTTGTATTTGATTTTGCAATGAAATCAACATATTTTTCAGTCAAAAAAAAAAAAAGGACCATACAAATGCTCTGGTGAATAATTTGCTGTATTAATTTGCAAACTGTAAGCAGATGCTGCCTAAATTAGTGTTAAAATGTTGACCTTCTGGGGCAAAAGAGGCAGTTTCTTCAAGAGGGTGATTTTCCTTCCTAACGAGTATTTGGAATAGTGTGACCTGGGACTCAAGCTGTCTCAAACAAAGGAACATTGGAGAAGGGAAAAAATAATTTTCCTGAGGAAGAAGAAAGAGGTTTGAAGCAGTCAAAAGCTCTACCTTTGCCTAAATTAGGAATACAGAGAAGGAGCCAACAATCCTTCTCCTGGAAGCAGAACTAAGTACCTACCTTCTTGCTTGGCTGCTGGAAGAAACCTTAAGCTACAAATAGTGAGGCAGCGAAGGGCTTCAAAGTAGTGTTCGAAAATGTCTTACATACTGAGCAGAAAGCCTACCTGATAAGAAAATGGTGAAGAGAGCTTCTCCTGACTTGGAGATCATATGCTTGACCCCTCCACAGGAGGACTGGAACACCTCTACTATGAAGACAGGCTGAGAGAGTTAGGGTTGTTCAGCCTGGAGAAGGCTCCAGGAAGACCTTAGAGCCCCTTCTGATACCCAAAGGGGGCTACAGGAGAGATGGGGAGGGACTCTTGATCAGGGAATGGAGTGATAGGATGAGGGGGAATGGTTTTAAACTGAAAGAGGGGAGATTTAGATTAGATACTAGGAAGAAATTCTTTCCTGTGAGGGTGGTGAGACACTGGAACAGGTTGCGCTGGTCTCTGGACAAAATTCTCTAGAAGCAGAGATGTAGCCACAGAAAGAAACAGTTCAGATGCTCAGAGCTGGCCTTGGAAGGTGTCCATCCCTTTTGATACAGAATCATAGAATGGTTTGGGTTGGAAAGGACCTTAAAGATCTTGGAGCTCCAACCCCCTGCCCTGGGCAGGGACACCTCCCACCAGACCAGGTTGCTCAAAGCCCCATCCAGCCCCATCCCAGCACCCAGAACCCCTCTAGGGATGGGGCAGCCACAGCTTCTCTGGGCAAATATGAGGGGACATCTAGAATAGCCAGCAGATAACAAAGATGTCACAAGTGGCTGAAGAAATATCAGCTCCCACCTCCCTTCTGGGTGCGCTGTCTGCACACAAAGGCAGGGAAAATCACTGCAAAAAGACTGATAGAAACAGAGTAGAAACTGCCTCTTTATTTTTTGGCTGCCAATGGACAATTTATAGTCAGTTCAGCTGGATTCTCAGAATAATCTACCTAAGGTTGTGTATTATTAAAATAATTAATCAGACAACTAAACAGCTCTTCACCATTACTTCCCGTGACACATTTCTTCTGGTATTATAGGCAATTACCTTCCAGAAATAGAATAATATAAGCTGTGGTGCCTCCAGTCACCTCTTTCCCACCACTTACTTGCTGTAAGAGATCAGTTATGCACATCTCCAGCAATGTGTGCAGTTCCTCATATGGATATTGTAGTTTCTTTGGCGTGTCTGTTCTGGTCTCTCTCTCCTCTGTTTCTTTAGATGTTAGAAACAACAGGACCTTATTCCTCCTCACAATCTCAAGGCAAGTAAAAATAACTGCTGTCCTACCCTCTGGAGACTGATGTGGACACTGTTATTCCGCATTTCTTCCCTTTTCTTGCTTATCAGTACAAGCCCAAATACTTCTATTCCCATCTTTGAACCAGGCAAAACATTGAAATGTTTTTCAGGACCACAGTATTGATTTTAGGCATTTCCCAATACCTGCAGAAAGAGGAATTGCATTCAGGATTCGACATTTTTCTTTATTGCAGCATCCAGGCCCCTGACTCTCTGGGTAGTAGTTCTAGGTTAGAGCCTGAGAGTGCTTGAAGAAGGGGGAAAAAAAGTGAGGAACTGGATTCAAGGTTGGAAGCTGTTGCTTCCCTTTGGGTAGCCTCTTACTCATCAACAGCACTGGGCGAAGCAGCAGCTCCTGGCCCTCGCTGCCTTCCTGCAGATGCTCTGGCAAGAGCCAACTGATGTGAGCTCATCTCACTGGGCTGATGGCTCACACACTGGTGGGCTTGGAGGAACCCAAGCATTGCCCAGCTCAGCGTGGTCCATCAGCTGTGTCTTGCCTCGATGCAACGCCTCCTGGCATCGCAGAGCAGGCTGCTTGTTTCAAATGCCACTCTCTGGCTAAAAAATGAGATAGGGTGGGTTTTTTGCTACCCATCTCACCCATCATCACCCGTCATCACCCATCATCACCCATCTCTGAGCATGGGGAATAGAGGATGTAGCACACATGAGTGCAGGAAAGCACTTGGAGTTGAGTGTGTTGTCCTAAGGCTGCTGAATCAGAGCAGCTGTATCTCTCTCTGACAGTTCAAACAATGAAACTCTAAGCATCCCTGTCCAGGCTTCCTAGAAAATAGTCTTCTGGTCATTGCTTCAGCTGTTGCTTAACATTTATGAGAGTATATACCCTCTTGATGAATAAGTCAGCAGTTACACTTATTACAGAGCCCTAGTCTCCCAGAGGACTTCAGATGTTCTCTCTCAAATTCCCAGAACAACCTGAAGATTCCCTTGGGTCTACCCTCCTTTCATGTCTCCACCCCAAAATTTAATACATGAATGACTTAAAGTTTGTAGAAATTTATTGCAGATGCAATCACATCTTCAATCTTAGAAGGGTCATGTTTTTTTAATCCATATTATTGAATTCCCAGCAAAGTTGTTTGGTTGGTTGGTTTGTTGAGATTTTTTTGTACTATTGCTTTTTCAGATTTGCATTATTTATATTGGAATTTTTACCCTATGGCTGCTTTATCTTTGCTTTGTTATCTCGTTTGGAACAGTTAGTCTTTGAATCAGTCATACGACCAAAGGAAAAGGGTGGCTAGATTGGGATCCTCGGACTGAGTGAGGAGACACCGAGCCATTATCAGGTACCAATAAATTTCTCATTCTGAATCCGAGTTTGTGATTTCTCTCTCCCCAATATCAAAATACACCAGCTGTGCCACTACTCGTGGCTCTTTTGAGGAATGGAATACTTTACCTTATATAAAACAGATTAATATTGAAATATATTCGAAATAACCAGTGGGAGAGAACTCATCACTGAACAAAAAAAACCTGTGCGGTAAATGAAGACCAGGGCTGCCCTAAGCTGCTCTGAAGTTCCTCTACTGCTCCTCTACTCACTTGTATTGAAAGGGACTGCGGTATCACATCCAGGTTTGGTGACTCTGGCAAAGAGACGCAAGGCCTCCAAACTCCGTTTCTTCAGTTAGAAGGATAGGCAGGGTAAAATCATGCTTGTTTGCATTTCTGCTACATTTATTTAGTCTGAGGCAGAGCAGAAGTGCTGCCTAACACTAAGGTTTCCCGTACCACGTCCTGCTCAGCCCCCATGCA
>QJSC01007474.1:2306945-2327461 GCA_003697955.1 Calidris pygmaea | reverse complement strand
ATAGGGCTAATTTGCTTCATGTGGTACCAAAAAAGCAAGACTAATTGTACAGGAAATCTCCTGTACTCCTGCTGGTGCTGGTGCACCAGCACCAACCAGTCTCTGCTGCGACACTGGTAGTAGGGCATCTCTAGACTGGGATGGGGTATTCCCACTGGTATGCCATGTGAACCAACCCTGTGCTGGGACCTGCAAACTTCTGGGGGTAAATGAAAGGTGAATTTTTGGGCATAGAAGGATCGTGAGTTAACAGGTGAATTGGGAATCATAGAGTCATAGTATTGTCTAGGTTGGAAGGGACATTTAAGATCATCTAGTCCAACCATCAACTTAACTCTCATAAAAAACCATCACTAAACCATGTCACTAAGCACTATGTCAACCCGTCTTTTAAATCCCTCCAGGGATGGTGCCTCAACCACTTCCCTGGGCAGCCCATTCCAATGTTTAATGACCCTTTCAGTGTAAAAAATTTTCCTAATATCCAATCTGAACCTCCCCTGGTGCAACTTGAGGCCGTTTCCTCTTGTCCTAACTGTGGGTCCTCAGCCTACATTACAGGGAGAGCAGAATTGAATCCTTCTAACTTTTTGTTGAGATTTTTCTGACTTAAATTCCCTGCAGCATCTAGTATTATAGCTTGCGTTTACGAATATAAGAAATATCCTCTGTGTTAGTGCCACTGGCTTGGTAGAAATATAGAATCATAGAATGGTTAGAGTTGGAAGCGACCTTAAAGATGATCAGGTTCCAACGCCCCTGCCCTGGGCAGGGACACCTCCCACCAGACCAGGTTGCTCCAAGCCCCATCCAGCCTGGCCTTGAACCCCTCCAGGGATGGGGCAGCCACAGCTTCTCTGGGCAACTTGTTTCAGTGTCTCACCACCCTCACAGCAAAGAATTTCTTCCTGAGATCTAATCTAAATCTCCGCTCTTCCAATTTAAAACCATTACCCCTTGTCCTGTCAGTAGGGGGACAGTGACAGGTCACACTAAGTAAAGCTCTTGTTGGGTTTTTGCACTTTGAGTAGTGCATGCTCTTAGTTTCCATTCACCGTCTCCATCAGGAAACACGTGAATTCACTCATTTTCCACGAGCCCAAACCGGCCATAATTTTTTACAGCCGAGTTTACCGAACTTTCTCATACAAACGCTGCAAAGAGAATAGCAAAGCACGCCGGTTGGTGTTTCAAAGGTGACTCACGCCTGCCAGCAATTTATCATGGGACCTTCCGCAGGCTTATTTTTGGTCTGCACGAAGCCCCACGGAAGGTTCCCAGGTGTTCTGGCTCCCGGCGACGCGATGCGGCGGGGATTGCCCCGAAAGGAGGGAAGGGGCTCATTAAAAATGATTGCTGGTAGGAAAGGGAGACAAGTGGCAGTTAGAACCTCTCCTTGCTGTGACCCTTTCTCCTCTCTGCAGAGGGAAGGACGCGCAAAGGCGGCTCAGGGCGACGGCAACTCGTTCTCAGGAGGAACAAGCGCTGGCTGGAGGCAGAGGAAGGATTTTTGGGTTTATGGTCTGTTCAATTCATGTATCTATGTATGCGACTCACATAGCTGGAATTGCCCGATGATAACTCAAAAAATTTGCATTTGTGAGTACACAAGAGGAACGGCCATCGGCTAATCAAATAAATAAAATGCAGCGTCTCCATGGCAGGATTAAAATGTAATTAAAATGGGATTTCTCTGTTAAAACTATTCCTTTTAAATACGTGCCTTCAGAGGGTAAAACTCAGCATTAATTGGGACGGGATACGAAACTGCCAGTTTACAAGGTGGAACTAAATGAAAATAATTCCATTTTCTGTTAGGCTTTTTTTTTTTTTTACTTTTACATTTTATTACNAGCGTCTCCATGGCAGGATTAAAATGTAATTAAAATGGGATTTCTCTGTTAAAACTATTCCTTTTAAATACGTGCCTTCAGAGGGTAAAACTCAGCATTAATTGGGACGGGATACGAAACTGCCAGTTTACAAGGTGGAACTAAATGAAAATAATTCCATTTTCTGTTAGGCTTTTTTTTTTTTTTACTTTTACACTTTATTACCAGATTTGATTAACTTTTCCTTGCAAAATTAAATCAAGTGGATGTCCTGTCATCAGTCACTGATACTAAGTGAGGAAATTCACACCCTGTATATGTTATTAAACTGTTAAAATACAGATTTTACTAGAAAAAAAATGAAAATCAGCCCCTTTCATGGCTACAAAGGTGTGTGAGATGTTCTAACTGCATGTTTACATGTCACTGGGCTCTGCTCTTGAAACATGAGGCTTTGTCTGGCGGCTGCACTACTCGGTTTGGAACTCAGAGACATGTGGTGAAGTTTTAAAAATACTTTTAATAATATATCTTCCATTCCTGTTTTAAATGGAAATGACTGATTCTACGTATTTTACTGCTTCGAAATATTTTAATTTGTAGAAATGACCAAGAGAGCTGTCAACAAACAAACAAAAAACCCTCAAGCAAGACACTCACTGCTAACTTTCTCTGCTCACCCCTTTCTTCACCGTGTATTCCTTCCAGTGGAGCATCCTGTGACAAAATGGAAAAGCTGAAGCTTCCCCTCCGGAAACCTTTTAAAAAGGAGGTTATAAATGTTTTGCATTGCATCTCAGGGCTTTGTGCTCTTTCCCCAGGAGGCCAAGTCTTCAATACGACCTCTCAAAGTGCCGCAGGTGAGTTCCCTCCTTCCTCGTTCACCGTCTGTGCGATCGTGACCTCCCTTACACCAGCCACGCACTGAGGAGTGACGAGGAGAGCCATGTCTTTGGCTGCACAAACACCTCTCTCAGAGACCATCGTATTTGCAAACGAAGTGGTCTTTCTCTCACCAGTGTTTATTTTTTTTTTTCACATCTTGTTGCTGCTGATCAGCATGAAGAGTCTTTACAGGGAACTCCCATTTCCATCCTAAGGGCCTTTTCCTGCGGTTATTGCGGTTTAAAAGGAAACAATTTTATAAACTAGTGAACCTCGCTTTCTCCCTGAAAGTCTGTCTTTAACTTTCTCTCTTTGCAGACACAAAAATCCTAGTAGTTTTACACCAAAATGGCCAAGCACGTTACGCAGACATAGGAAAAAAACATTTTTTAAATTTTTCTTCACTTTTTCTTAACATTCTACTCCTAGCTACATTGGGACTGACTGATGCCACAGCCCTTTGTGAAGCAAAAAAGAGAACTCTGAGCAAGCCTACTGAGCTCTGAGCTTATGAACGATGCCCAGCACAGAAGTGGAGGTTCTTGTGACAGAGGACTCATCTCCTCTGTCAGGAGTTACTTTCCCTCTGGAAAACCTAGGGCTGCCCTTCCCTGGCTCCGAGTGATCCCAACAGGCAGATCTCCTCCTCATGGGAAACTTAACTGTGCAGCACAGCCTCCAGATCCCGCTCTGCGTTAGGCTCTGTGCTGATCTTTATTATTATCAAAAAAAAAAAAAAAAAGGGAATTCCATTGTAGGAGGCTGGCACAGATTTCAGCCGTGGAGTTTGTGGCAGTTGATAAGGAACTAAATGGTTTTAAACACAACCTGGATACAGCTGTGATCACGGTAGGGAGAACTTTCACCGTTCTGGGAGTGACAGGTGAAAAGTAAGTTGATATTACTGTTCAAATTTTAATAGTCTTTGTTAAGCTTCAGAGTTAACATCTACAGCTATTAATGAGGACAGTTCCTATCTCTTAGAATTACTGCTCGGAAACTCCTCTGTCTGCGTTTGAAGGTGACCTCTGTAACTGTAGAGGTGAGGTATTAATGAAAGCTAATTCATTAACTAATTCATTAACTAATTCATGGAAGCTAATTATGCAGGAGCTTAAAAGGAGTTGTGGAACTACATATTGTGGTTGTATTACCGCATTAAACATTGAGCTCTGACTTGTGTAAACAATCTTAGGTCGCCAGACTATAGGCAGCTCTTGGTGATGAAAAGGGATAGAGAAATTTATCTCATTTCAAAATATTATTTCTTTAGTCAGGTTTGGTTTAACAAACAAGTCTTGTGCAAAAAAGTACATATAGATGGGTAATAACAGTTTCATATTTATATAAATAAAAATACAGCTGTTAAAGTTTCGTTTAATGAGTTCTTTGCAAATACTACCAGCAAAATACTAAATGAGGATACATTCTAATGAAACGAGTATTTTACAGCATGAAGAGCTGTAGCTTTGTAAAAACACCATTTCATTGGATGAAACAAAACACTTGGACCTGGTATGATCATTTTCATGAAGGGGGACAACTTCAGGTGTTACTAAATAACGATAGTGAAAACCGTGCTGATTACCTAGGTGGTCATTGGCTTCTTAATTGCATCTGTGCTACTACTCATAAAATCAAATTTTTCCATAGGGTGGTATGTCCAGAAGAAAGTGAATTGATGGCTCCTGTCCATCACCTGTTTTTCCACTCCAGAAAGGTTTTGGATATTATTTTGGTAGTGAAATTGTTTTCTGTACTAGACTTCCGCTCCAGGAACTACCTCTGACAGTGCAGAGCAATAAAGAACACACATGGGCTACAGGAGCACTGGGACAGTCCTCCGTGAAGACTCCCCATTCCCAAAATCCACACAGTGCAGAGTGTGTGATCTGGCACTTCACTGGAGCTATTGGCCTGACCCAAAGGCTTCCTTCTCTGCACAAGGAAGAAGAGAAATTCTTACCTGAAGACACCCTCCAGAAGGGACGAGCCGTGTCTTTCCAAGCCACAGAGGGCGCATGGAGCCTATTTCATAAGCCAACAGGCAAAAAAAAATCCCCAAATTGCTTTAATTGTCCTGTAAGTCACAATGTCCTGGAATTATTTCCGTCTTTCCTTAAGGCGTGCCTCTGTATGTGTGTATAATTACATAGATATAACATATAAATTTGATACAGATATATAGGAAGCAAATTGGTGTCATAATTTGATGAGCAAATTGTATTCACCTCGGTGATGGAATTTTTAAGGATGTTTAGCTTTAGCGCAAGATGAGCCTTAGGACCTACTGAGGCCTTTGGGGGATATGAAAGTCTAAAAATCTGACATAAATCACCCCATTAGAGGATTATACTCATCTCATTTTACTAAGAAAGTACTAATAATTGACTTTAGCAGCTCATTGTATTAAACATCTTTTCTAGTGATGAGTCAGAAGAATTATGAGACAAAGTACAACCTACTTTCACAGAACAGAAAGTAATGTGAGTGAATCACCTGCTCTCCCCAAGCCTTCCTCCCCCCTCTACGAATTACAAAGGACAGGTAGCCTGGGAGGAACAGAGAAATGGTCTGAGCAGCCAGGGGTCAGGTTAGGAAAGCTAAAGCCCAGATAGAGTTAAATCTGGCCAGGGATGCCAAGGGACACGCGAAAAGCTTCCTATGTCAGTGATGAAAGGAAGGCTAGGGAAAATATGGCCCCTCTCCGGAAGGAAATGGGAGACCTGGTTACTTGGGATATGGAGAAGGCTGAGGTGCTCAATGACTTTTTTGCCTCAGTTTTCACTGGGGAGTGCTCCAGCCACACCGCCCAAGTCACAGAAGGCAAAGACAGGGGGTGGGAGAACAAGGAGCCACCCGCTCTAGGAGAAGACCAGGCTCGAGACAATGTATAGAAGTTGAAAGTGTACAAGTCCATGGGACCTGATGAGATTTATCCGTGGATCTTGAGGGAACTGGTCAATGAAGTTGCCAAGCCACTATCCATCATATCTGAGAAGTTGTGGCAATCTGGTGAAGCTCCCACTGACTGGAAAAGTAGAAACATAACACCCATTTTTAAAAAGGGAAAAAAGGAAGACCCAAGGAACTACAGGCCAGTCAGTCTCACCTCTGTGCCCAGCAAGATCATGGAGCAGATGCTCCTGGAAGCTCTGCTAAGGCACATGGAAAATTAGGAGGTGATCAGTGACAGCCAACATGGCTTCACTGAAAGCACATTGTGTCTGACAAATTTGGTGGCCTTCTACAATGGGGTTACAGCGTTGGTGGATAAGGGAAGAGCAACTGACATCATCTACCTGGACTTGTGCAAAGCATTTAACACTGTCCTGCACAACATCCTTGTCTCTAAATTGGTGAGACATGGATTTGATGGATGGACCACTCAGTGGATAAGGAAATGGCTGGATGGTCACACTCAAAGAGTTGCAGGCAATGGCTTCATATCCAAGTAGTGAAAAGTGACAAGTGTTGTTCCTCAGGGGTTGGTAGAGGGACCACCACGTCTTTGTCAGTGACATGGACAGTGGGATCGAGTCCACCCACAGAAAGTTTGCTGACCACACCCAGCTGTGTGGAGCAGTCAACACACTGGAGGGAAGGAATGCCATCCAGAGGGATCTGGACAGGCTGGAGAGGTGGGCCCGTGTGAACCTCGTGAATTTCAAAAAGGTCAAGTGCAGGGTCCTGCACCTGGGTCATGGCAATCCCAAGCACAAACACAGGCTGGGTGGAGAACGGACTGAGAGCAGCCCTGAGGAGAAGGACTTGGGGGTGTTGGTTGATGAGAAGCTCCTAAATGCAGGACAAGCTTATTTTGCTGGCCAGGAATATGAATAATTTGCTCAGAGAAATCACCTGCTTAAAGTATTGTATAGACCTTTCTGAGCAATCACCTACCTTCAGATACTTCACGTGCAGCTCCCGCTGAAGCCTCTTACAGCTCCACACCCACAACCAGACCTTGGGAAGTTCAGCTCTTTTGAGGAGGGTAACGTGAGCTGGAGAAAGAAGGGAGGACCGGAGCAGCTGAGCACCTGCCTCGTTCAAACGCCTGCTCACAAGTGCTGCTGTGTGCTCCAAAGAGCTCAGCTCCTGTGGAGGATAAATATTTGTTACAGCTAACAGACATCCTTGCATAAAATTAGCACGTTTGGAAGCACGTGAAAGAAAATAAATGAAAGAGAAGCAGCGCAGTGTTTATTTTACTTTGATACAGATACTTCAAAGCAACCTAGCCACAGACCTCAAGACTCACTGGGCCAGAGCATCCCTCAGAGGTTTCTGCAAAGTCTCCTGCACAGAGCTCGTTATCTTTTTTTTTCATTATTATTAAAAGAAAGCTCATGATCCCCTTCGCTGCTGTCCTCTTCCATGGGGAGTTCGCTATGAGGACTACGGCTGAGGGACCGGGCACACCTGACTGTCCCCAGAAAGGATGGACCAGCTGGGCTGGACTTTGACAAGGAGCCTTAAGCAGGGGCTGATGATGTTCAAAGGTGCATGGATTCCAGCAGAAAGCCTCATTCCGGTACCATTTAAAGCATGTGAGGTGCTTTCATCTTCTTTCACCACAGTCTTTTCTCAGCCTCATTCTCGGCCACTAAATAGGATTTTTTTAAAATGATTTTTGTAGCAGTTTTGTCCCGCAATAGTTGTTTTAATATTTTCTTGAAGAACTTTTATGGCAAAAAAGATGGTATCCCTTTGTTGTTGTTGCTCTTGAAAGGGGCAGCCTCTCTGGCAGAGTAAATTCTCTTGCAAAGAAATCTGTCCCGCCACAGCTAGATTTCTCAGACACAAAAGCAAGGTGTTTAAAGCCAACTTGGGTATCTCTGCGTTAAACTGGAGGCTTCCCCTCAGTTTAGCTTCTCTGAAGAAGTAGTCTCAGGCCTTGTCTCCACTCATCTCCTTTAAAAACCTCTTTCCTGGCAGAGCCCTATTACAATGTTGAGCACTTTGTGCCCAGAAGGTGCTACTTACCCCCTGCTCAGTGTTGAAGGAGGAGGCTCAGGTGTCGGCGGGATTTGTTATGCTGTTCCAAAAGCGTTGGTGCTGCTAAAGCAGTCAGTACGTGGTTTTGGGGAGCTGACAAAGAAAGGGCAGCCCATCAGCCTGGGTACCACTACCATCGCTTATTTTGCAGTAGCATCGGGATGCTCCTGACAGAAAGCAGCAGCCCGATGTGCCGGGCTGTGTGGAAATACAGAACAAAGCTACTCTCTGCCCCAAAAAGCTCCCCCTGCAAGATGACAGTGTGCTTCTGAAAGTATTGCTCCTAAGGAAGGTAGAACATCTATTCTTGTGTCATAAAATCAGGTGGTGGAGTCTCTGTCTCTGGAGACATTCCAAACCCTCCTGGGCACGTTCCTGTGGGACCTGCTCTGGCCAGGGGTTGGACTAGGTGATCTCCTTCCAACCCCATATCATTTTGTGATTCTGTGATCTGACATCCACAAACTCCTCATGTTCGCAGTACTCACTATTGCCATTTTGTCATATCCACTAGCAAAAACAAAGCTGCGAATTAAATCAGGGTAAATATTGTACCTTCTTCCTCCCTTTTTTCAAGGCAGTCCTATGTGTTACTATTTTTTGCCACCAAGAGGCAGGCAATTGATGGGCTAAGGAGATCTCCCGTGAGTACCCAGTAAAAATTACACCAAAGAACATTTTTCCTGTCACCGGTAGACCTCTGCCTCCCCGAGCAAATCTAAATTATCTCTGTCAAGAATGATTTATCCCCAGGGCTCAAGGAAATACCTCTGAAGCTCCTGTTCTCCTTGTCGGAGGGCTCCAGGTCACACGGCAGGTCAGGCATTTTTGTGATTTTGGAATAAGGATGGAGACCTGTTCCTCCTACAGGGGAGTTTCCTAATCACTCTGGTTTCTGTCACTTTGGCTGTACAAAGCAGCCACAAAGGCAGGATAACTGGCCACAAACGGCTTGCTGGCCATCTTGAGAGACCCTCCAGTATCTGAAATTGTTCCTTTGCCAGCCCACAGGCTGACAGTACCATGGCCCCAGGTGAAGGAAGGCCAAAGAGCCATCACCACGACATCCAACATGGCCTCCTTCGCTCCGATGGCTCGTGGGAGTTGCGGGTGGCTGGTGTAACTCCCCTTTCATGGAATCACGGAATTGTTGGAGTTGGAAGGGAGACCTTCTAAAGATCATCCAGTCTAACTCCCCTGCCAAAGCAGGGTTGCCCAGAGCACATCACTCAGGACTGCATCCAGGCGGGGCTTGAAGATCTCCAGAGAAGGGGACTCCACACCCTCCCTGGGCAGCCTCTTCCAGGGCTCTGCCACCCTCACCCAAAAAAAGTTCTTCCTCATATTTGAGTGGAACTTCCCATGTTCCAGCTTGTGCCCATTGCCCCTCGTCCTGTCACTGGGAACCACTGAAAAGAGTCTGGCTCCATCCTCCCTCAAACCGCCCTTTAGATTCTTGCAAGCATTAATAAGGTCTCCCCTCAGCCTTCCCTTCTCCAGGCTAAAGAGTCCCAGCTCTCTCAGCCTTTCCTCATCAGGGAGGTGCTCCAATCCCTCCATCATCTTTGTTGCCCTTCGCTGGACTCTCTCCAGTAGTTCCCTGTCCCTCTTGAACTGGGGAGCCCAGAACTGGGCTCAGTATTCCAGTTGTGGCTTCACCAGTGCAGAGTAGAGGAGAAGAATGACCTCCCTCGACCAACTGGTCACACTCTTCCCTACGCAGCCCAGGATCCCATTGGCCCTCCTGGCAACAAGGGCACATTGCTGGCTCCCTTTGCCACCCAGAAAAAGGGCAACCCCAGCACAAGGGGCACACTTGGTCCAGAGGTGCCCTCGCTCGGTGTTTGGACAAGAAAACTCAAGACTATCCCCGTCCCTTGCTCTTTTTCCTCCAGAGGCACACCGTCAGAAAGAGCTGCACAGATTTTAAGGAAGAAGAAAAAAAAAGAAGTGTCAAAATATTGGCAGCCTCCTCCTGCTGGAGAAGCAATAAAAACAAAGTGGAGGCAAGGGAGTATTTTGCGCTAAACTATTCACCCAGGACAGGCTTCTCTCTGACTGTTTTACAAGTTATGAATTCTAAAGCTACTCACAAAACTTAATAGATGCTAAAAATTGCCGTGCTAACCTGCGCTGTCATTCCTGTTATCAAAAGCGTTCATTGCAAAACTTTGCTGCAATGATTAGTTCTAAAACATTAGGCTTTATTTCTTTCATCCAAAAAAAAAAAAAACAACCAAACCCAAACTGGTGACCAGAATATAAATAGCTTTTAATTAGCATTATTTGTAAAAGCCTACACATGAGATAAAACTGAAATATTAGTTTCCAGCAGGAACGGCATGTCCAGCCCCATCCGCATACAGGGAGCATGTGTTTTTATACATATTTAAAATCAGTAAGGATTTTAAAATTTTTAAAGGGTGGGACACTGCTCAGTCGGGATAGGGCTGGCTCCGGCAGTGCCATCCGCCTCGATAAACTGAAATTACAGCCAGGAATAAACCCTCTGTGTGTGAAACAACTGTGCCTGCAGTGAAATGAGGGGGAGACGCAGCTGACTGGCAGTTTGAGGTTAGAGAGTTCTTGGCTTCTGCACCCTGAGATAAGGATTTGGGGGGAGAGGAGAGGGAGAGGGAGAGGAGAGACAGGATATTACGGCACCCACATTCGACCGCTTCACATATAGTCTGACCTTTCACAAAAATCAGGACTGTAGGAAACTCACAGAATGAACCCACTAATGGATTGAGAGCAGCCCTGAGGAGGACCTGGGGGTGTTGGTGGACAAGAAGCTCAACACGAGCAGGCAACCCAGAGCGCTCTGGCAGCCCAGAAAGCCAACCACATCCTGGGCTGCATCAAAAGCAGCGTGGCCAGCAGAGCAAGGGGGGATTCTGCCCCTCTGCTCCGCCCTGGGGAGACCCCACCTGGAGCTCTGTGTCCAGCTCTGGAGTCCTCAGCACAGGAAGGACATGGACCTGTTGGAGCGGGTCCAGAGGAGGCCATGAAAATGCTCAGAGGGCTGGAGCTCCTCTGCTGTGAGGACAGGCTGAGAGAGTTGGGGGGGTTCAGCCTGGAGAAGAGAAGGCTCCGGGGAGACTTTCAAGCCCCTTCCAGTCCCTAAAGGAGGCTACAGGAGCGATACAGGGGGACTCTTGATCAGGGAGTGGAACCATAGGACGAGGGGTAATGGTTTTAAACT
This sequence comes from Calidris pygmaea, assembly GCA_003697955.1. NCBI lineage: Eukaryota > Metazoa > Chordata > Aves > Charadriiformes > Scolopacidae > Calidris > Calidris pygmaea. The sequence continues at coordinate 2,316,541 of QJSC01007474.1, read as the reverse complement.
GGAAGAGGGAAGATATAGGTGAGATCTCAGGAAGAAATTCTTTGCTGTGAGGGTGGTGAGAGCCTGGCCCAGGTTGCCCAGAGAAGCTGTGGCTGCCCCATCCCTGGAGGGGTCCAAGGCCAGGCTGGATGGGGCTTGGAGCAACCCGGTCTGGTGGGAGGTGTCCCTGCCCAGGGAAGGGGGGTTGGAACTCCATGATCTTTAAGGTTCCTTCAAACCCAAACCATTCTATGATTCTATACCAACTGTCAAATAATAAGGAGAGCTTGTATAGCTCTCTACAGTGACTAACATTCTGTTTTGAGTCTTCTCCTGCCAGTTAAAACAGTGATTCCAGCTGGTGGAAGCACCAGTACCATCTCCTCTAAGCTGGTGCACCACAGCATCATCTGTGTGTCTTTGAAATAGGTCACATCAATTCATGTTACTCAGTGTCATTTATCAAATGCTATCTGCCATCTCTGTGATTTTGATCAGAAAAAATTGCTAAAACCACAAAATCTTAAGAGCTTTATTAAGAACAACAGTAACCCCTACTGGATTGTGACAGTCTCCCTGGAAACCTAAGAGATAAAGCACCTTGTGCTGCTTCGTGGAAAAGGCACGATGAGGAACAAGTCATTCCTCTGCTGGCAATAAATTCCAGTGTTGTCATTTACTGGATTAAATTGGAAATCCTGCTGAATTTACACCCGAGCTTGCTGAAAGACATCTGTTCCTTGCACATTCAAAGCATTATTTTTTGTATTTACAGATAACTTATGAAACCCGGCTTATGCCAGCTAGTTTGTTTCTGTATTCAAAATTATAAGTACTAGAATGTATTTCTTTACGTGTCTGAAAATAAGGGGCTTCATATACAATTAATAAGCTAAACAAATGACCACAATCTGCTGGATGCATGTCCTAAGCTCACCTGAATCCTCTTCAAGCATATTGGGGGGGCAGAAGGGGATGCTGCAGGGAGGAGAAATGGGAGCAGAGGTACCAGAAGCTTACTGTAACAGAGATCTCCCGGTCTCGTTAAACACCATATATATATCAGGAGCACAAATTCAGCATTACCTTTTTTTCTCCATGTGTAGCATTTCTGACAAACGAGGATCATGTCAGCAGACCTATTTTCAGTGACATTTTATTATCCTGTCAGAAAAGTTTGAGAGCTGTTTCTGCAAGTTGTTTTTTTTTTTTTTTTTCTTTCTCTCTAGACCATCATCTCTAAGACAGACCTCCTTTTTCATTGCTGGAAATTGGAATCAGAGATTTCCTCTGGGCTACCACAGGAGCTTTCTGGTATGCTGGAAAACTAAGGAGAAAGGGACAAACAGGAAAAGGGGAAATATGAATGAAAGTCTAACAACAGATATGAATTTATTAATGAATCTGCTTGGTGATAAACATTCAAGATTTGATTTTATGCATGACTTGTTTCATAGGAATTCTACTTTTTTTTTACCAACGTGAAGTAATCGAGCTTGATCACAATACAGAGGTGATGGAAAGAAGGCATCTGCTTTAGGGATGATTAAATGAAAGAGCTGGGGAAGAGGAAGGATATTCTGCAGAGACGGTGTTACAGGGATCTCAATGAATCCAAGAAATGACAGAGGGAGCAAAGACCGGGGAGTTTCAAAAGCTCTTTCAAGTATCTATATTGTCTCTCAAGCATATACCAGACACCTGCCTTTTCACACTGAAAATGTGTTTTTTCCACAGTTAGTTCAATTCACCTTAAAAGAAAACCAGTGCAGTTTTCCAAAAGCCGTTCTACAACTTTTGGAAATGAAGCCCCTTTCAACTACTTTGAACCTCAAACTGTGGCCACTTTGGGGAAAAACTTGGCCGCTCAGTTAACAATTGGTATTAACTCGCTGCTAATGGCCACGCTAGGTGTGCAGCAACACGGGGCAAGAGAGAGGCAAATCTACTCAATTCAGCCACTTAGGCCTCCTTTCCAATGTTGGGGGGGGAAAATAAGCCCCCAAACTAGCTAACAAAATGTACTGGAGAGACCGGTGTGCCTCAGGCTCCACTCCTATTCGGTCCCCCAGATTTGCATTATATATGTGTGTGCATGTAAAATGCATATATAATATATAGAATAAAAATTCTTCCTTTATGATGTCTGAGAGCTCTTAGTCCCCTCCGGGCTAACCCTGGAAACAGGGAAACATAAAAGCGCTGGGGTAAAGCCACTGACTTAAATGGATTCAAATCTATCTGTGTCTGCAGGATTTGGTTACTGTTTGCTCATAAGCCCTCAAGGAGAAGGGATGAAGACACCTACCTGAAGAAGAAAACTGTCGACGTAGTAACTACTTCTTTTTCCTCCTTCAAAACAAGCTTAAATTGCTCAAATGCCCCAAAGCCCTGTCAGCTCATGACTGCTTACAGTGTTCTTGCAATAAATGGTATCTTACTCTAACATTCGCTGCCGTCACTCGATGCTTTTACATTGCCAGCACAAAATATACACTGCCTTCTGTTAAAATGCCTATTTGATAATGTCAATTTGACAAATGAGCTCTTTATTGCATAAATGCCCGCGATTTCACGTAAAGCTACCCTGGGCTGTGCCATCGATAAAATTCCTAGCAGAACAAATGGAATACGTGAAGCAGACTGTGGACAGGCACTAAGGCAGACCAGTCCCCAGATAAAATCTAGGACAGAGCAATCAGTCATGTGTAAAGCCAAACATCCTTCCCTGTTAGAAGTCCTAAGAATGTGAAAAACAAAAAACGATAGCAAATAACTTAGACACAAGACTAACCAAGTTATGGGTGGGACAGCCCCCCCAAAAAATCACTCCATACTATTAAAATTTCAGAAGTCTGCACTAGCTAGCTATGAGATGACGAAACGTCCTCCTTCCCTTTGAATTTCCAATCTAAATATTTGCATTAAAACAGATTTAAGAAAAAAAGAGTTTGCCGTCAGTATGCTTTTTTTTTTTCCCTCTGGAGTTCACCCTTTCTTCTCTGTTTCAGCAGCACTTTTTCCTTTAATATTGTTCCTTCCCAGTAAGAAAATCCACACCGTGAGTAATAACACTGCCTCTATATTTCACTCTGCAAATAGGTATTTGAAGACTTATTTAAAACACACAGTTTGATCTAGTCATTAAAAACCTGAAAATCTATTATTGTTACATTTAGAATTGGCACCTAACTTGAAAATCAATACCGCATATATTAAAAACCAAAAAGCCATCAAATCACGTCCGAAATTACAAGAGCAATTAAAACACAATCCCTTATATTCACTGACCAAATTTGTCTCCAAAGAAATGAATCAGGCTATCAGGATGGAAGTTGCTTTTTCACTATTCTATCATGCAAATTCACAGCACGATCATCAATGTGAGCTACAAAGAATACAACTACACCTTTAGCAAAGACTTCAATATCCGTAAGGACTTACAGTAATTAAATCAACAGGGTGAAGGTATCACATTTATAAGCAATCTGGTAAATATTTTATTGCATTTTTCTTCCAGAATCATTATTAATTAAGAAATAAAACTTCAATCTGAAAAAGTTACAGCAGTTCCTTGCACATCTAAAATTTCCAGAATGGTGATACATCCTAGAACATGAGATTTCTAATGTTTTCATCACTGTAGGAACAACATTGCTAATTTATGCAGCTGCTTTCATGCATAATTACTAGAAAACACAGATCTGCTGTTCTGTCAGTCTGTCGTCAGAAAGAAGCAGCTATTTAGTAAATACTTTGAAAAATATAATTGCAAGGATTAAATTATTAACCGCAACATGAATTCACTGTCTAAAGTGCCGTTTTGATTTTCATAATAGTTCCCTTTTTTCCTACTTAGGCTGACACCGGGAAGGCGAGCCCTGATTTCCAGCTTTGCCTACACCACAGATGACGTGTGGCACAGCGAGGGTTTTCCACCGATGTGACAACACGTAAACTGTTAAGGCCACCGAGAAAGCAAAAAAGCCCTTCTTAAGGACACGTCTCTTTTTTTAGGCATGTCTGAAATATCTGATACACCTTACGCTCCCCAAAGCTGACTGCTCACTCTCTTCCTCGGTGGGCTTTCGTTGCTTGATTTCAGGCCAAGGTCTTCATAAAAGATAAAACAAAAAAATAAAGTTTGCCAAAAAATAAACAATAAAGGAGCATTAAGTTACAGGCCTGATCTAGTCATAATTAAATCAGCGGGCACTGATTTAATCTTAAATTCAATCTTCTATTATACCCCACAAAAGTCTTACAGTGGAAACCACCTGCATTACAAATATTATAGGATGTGACTCCACTTGTTAGCAAAATGTTTCTATTTCTAGCAACAGGAAGAAATTAGGAGCTGTACCCATAAAACATGACCAGAACATGACAGAATCAATCAGCAATGGTTCTTATTGCCAGCGTGGGGATTTCCAGGGCTGACCCATTGGAAAGGGTTATCTCCATTTCCTTCAGAACCTTCTCCCTTCAACCTTCTCTCCTAGAACATCAATGTCATTTGGAAGCTTGAAACCCAAACGTTTTTCTTACCAAAAATGCCATTTTCCTTCATTACGTGCCGAGAATGAATGGTTCTTCTCGGACATTCAGCTAACTTCAAACCACTTTCGGGATGTCAAAATTATTGGCAATATTATGTGCTTGCTGAGAATAAAACAAAAAAAAAGTCAGATGATCGAAAATAAAGCTACCTCGCATAAAGATTTGGCAAATTTTCTGAAGATGTGCCCGCTACTTTAGTCTAGACACGTCACTGCAGAACTTTGGGGGTTTTATGTATACAAAACACATTTTAGAGGCATTTAGTACCGCACGTGTTTTATTGAGGAACGAATGAATAAAACAGCCTCGCTAATTAAGCTGCTCTAGAAATGGAAATGAATTGAAATTTCAGGTGTCAAAGCAGAGCAAGATTGTAAAACGTGCTTCAGGAGAACCCTTAAACTTAACGTTATTTTAAATGTAGATTTTTTAACCAAGTTCTGAAGCGCTTCGGGAGCTACTTTTTAAAAGGCTTCTGAGAACCACCGTAACTATTGTGCCATAGGAAAAGGAAAACAAATTCTAAGCACTGTTTATGGAAGGGGATTTAAGGTTAAATTGTACAAAACACTGCGGCATTCGCTGTTGGTCACACACTGTAGGAGAACATTATCCAACACAACACTGACACATGCTGACTGTTACATCCTAATAAATACACACCTAAGCAAATGGCAAGAATTACTGTAAAGTAGCCGTCACCAGGTCTCTGATAAAATTCTATTACAATGATTTTTCTATGATACAAAAATAATAATAATCATCATCATCATCATGTTCAGAATAATAGGTGTAATACAACAGTTACACTTGCTCACTATACAAATACTCAGTCTGTTGGTGAGGTGCGATTAAAGTCATTGCCCGTCCTTACACAGCTCTATAAATGCACGGCTGCTACATTAACACATTGCGGATAATTGCTTTTACTGTAGCTGCTTTAAAGTATCCATTAACAAAACCCAAGAAACGGCCCGAGAAAAGGCTTAGTTTGTACATATTTTTATCTATTATATTACAGGAGCGTCTTAAGCAAAAGGATGAATCCCTACTCCTCTTGGCACTGTACAAATAAGTGCAAGTTGATAACCTCCGAAATGACCACTACAACAAAGCACACTGCAGAGCTATTGCAAAATTCTGGCTTTTTACATAAAATATCTTATATATACCAAGAATGAAGAGTTTGCATAGTTGCACAGTAATAAGTTATTCACACCGGGGTTTTTACACTAGTCTTAAAATATGGGCAGCTAAAACTCAGACCAGCAGCCTGCTTTTTAAGAATCCACACATTTAATTCCTACGCTGTTAACCAGATATTGCTCAGATATTTAAATCACAGCAGGAGAAATAGGCTACCACTTAACTTACATTAATTGTAAAATACACTGGTTTATCAAAATATTAATTGTACTTCATATTAATTCTTTTTTATTATTTTTGAGGGCTAATATACAAAACTACATTTAAAAAAACCGTTGCCAATTTAAAGCAATATAAAATTAGTCTGAACTGACTTGTGCTACTTGCTTTGTCTGAAGTTGCAAGGCGAGAAAAATGCATTTGAATAATACCGATGCCCAAAATAGATTATATTTCTTTTGATACTTTAAGGAATATTCTATATTTCTAAGCTCCTACCAAAGGCATCTATGAGAAAACTGTCACTTTTGAAAGCAAAGGAAACTAGCCAGCAATTAATAAAATTTTAGAGACACTCGAGAGCTTCAAGTAATAGTGACCATGGAAAAAGCTCCACAGATGTACTCACAGATACCAATTGACATCACGCTTTTACAGTTGGTATAGTTGCTTCATTAAGAATCTATATACATGGATTAGAAAAAGTGCATTAATTCTTGGTGCCCACTGGAAGATTCTTGCTAATTTTTTCCTTTATCATCAGAGTTGCATATCAAATGATGCATTTTGGAAGTTTTTTCTTCGCATGCTTTATCTATTTACAAGAAAATGCATTCCCAAGCAAGTAATAAACATGAGTAACATACAATACTGAAAAGCACCTGTTACAAGCTTTTAAGATAAATGTAAAGTCCCATCAAGTTACCCTATGTCGGTCACTAAAGAACCTCCCGAGTACCGAGAGCTTAAAATGGAACGGTAAATACTTAATTCAGTAAGTGCTGCATTGATTTACAAGCCTGAAGCTCGCCCACTACACGACTGAGATGCATTAAATTTAGTTCAGGACATGAAAGGCTCCTGCTTTTTTTATTTTTTTTTTTCCAGAATAAACAATTCCATTCAGGCAAAATTTTCTTTAGCCTACAGACTCCACCACTTAATTTCAGTTTGTGTTTTTTTTTTTTCAATTTGGTAGAGAAGACCTTATGTCAATTCTCTCAGCTTGTACCTTTCCAGCAAGGTGGACCCTCGCATCTGTCTCGATGTTTTGCAGTTGCTTTGAGAGCAGACCAGGAAGGGGGGGCGGGGAGGCGGTTGTGCCAAGTGAAACTGTTCTCGTCGTCATTGCTCGGTGTAATTCTCCCAGCATATTTCACAAAATTATCAAACACTTCTGTCTCTAAGCTACACATTTGTGTAAAATTTGGTTTAAGATTACTACTGCAGGGCTATTACTCCAGAGACTATAAAAGCTATCCACATGCTTAGATGTCCATACACTTCTCATCGAACAGCAAACTTCAAGACAACAGTTCTTGTAAGACTGTTTATTGAATTTATCAGTTCAGATGGAGTTTAGATGCAGTTTGTATAAAAAAACCCCTCTCATTTCATGTAAACTGCAATCAAAAAAATAACTTTACAAAATAGTAAGAGACTCACTGAGATTGTAAGTTTCTTAACATGTAAAACTATAAAGTATTTGTGCATGCTCACTATTCCGTTTCCTTCTTTGTAACAGAGGAGCTGTTAAAAGGAGTTTCTTGGGTTTTTTTTAAACCTCAAGGTAGTCTGTGAAATGCAATCCTTGTCATCACAATTCAGATATACAAGATCAAAACTGGCACAGAGGAACATAACATTTTTTTTCCCAAAAAAAAGTTGAGGCAGCTTTTGTTGAATGGTGTCTGCATCGGTAAATATATATATATTTTTTTATAAACTCTGGTGGTTTCGGAGCACCAGAGAGAATCCTTTTTTTTTTTTTTTTTTTTTTTTTTTTTTTTGTTCTTTTGAGATCTCGAAAGAAAGATTTCCCACAAGTACAGACAGGCAAGGAGGAGAAGAAGTAGCAGCTTGTTTCCTACACACAGCCCAACACCATGCGCAGCTGCCCAGCATCTCAAAACAAAACCCAACTTGACATCAGGGGGAGGCAGATGATCCCCCCTCCTCATATCACGAGCACGTCCGAGGTTTCTCCGGGGAGAGGGAAGCAAGCACGAGGGTAAAAGCGTTAGAAAGTCTACTTTTCATGCATAGCTACTGCGCGCTGCTGCCCCACGTCCGCCGCGCTTCCGTCAGACGTCCGAGTTGGAGCTGAGGTTTGTCAACCTGGGGTCCGCGTTGATCTCGTACCTGTAGTGGTAGCCCTCCATGTGATCCCTACAGGCATCTCTGATGTTGTGCATCCACTTTTTGATTCCTTTTCGGTTCAAGTACAAAACCAGGAGGAAAATGGCCCCGATGAGAGCCAAGACTATCCCTAGGAAGACGTAGGAAGTCTGTAGCTGGGAAGGCAGGTCTACAGGCACGGAGCAGTCCAGGTCCGAGCTGTCGAGCTTCAGCAGGGCTTTGCCCAGCATCTTCTCGGGGTAGGCGCAGGTCAGGGCTTCCTTGCCCTCCACCTGGTCGCTCTCCTTCAGCCAGGCCACCAGGTCCTCGATGGCGCAGTCGCAGACCCAGGTGTTGCGGCCCAGGCCGACGCGCCGGAGGGCGGGCAGGCTGCGGAACTGGGCCAGGGTGCCGTTCCTCAGTACGCCCAGCGAGTTGCCGCTGAGGTCCAGGCTCTGCAGCTGGCCCAGCCCTTGGAAGGAGACGTTCCGCAGGCCCACCAGGGAGTTGTTGCTGAGGTCCAGGTGCCGCAGGGCGGGCAGGGCGGCGAACATGCCGGCGGGCAGCAGCAGCAGCCCGTTGTCGGCCAGCTCCAGGCGGCTGAGGTTGCGCAGGGCGCCGGACTGCAAGATGGCGGCCAGGCTGAGGAGGACGCCCTGGTCGCGCAGGGCCCCGCGCAGGGCCAGCTCCTCCAGCGGGCTGCCGCCCTCCCCCAAGGCCAGCGGGCTGAGGGAGACCAGGGGGTTGCCGCTGAGGTCCAGCTGGCGCAGGGCGGGCAGGGAGGCCAGGGCGCCGGCCTCCACGGCCTGCAGGTGGTTGCCGCTGAGGTTGAGGGCGCTGAGGTGGGGCAGGCGCTGGGCGGGGAAGGCGCCGGCGGGCAGGCGGGCCAGGCGGTTGCCGGTGATGAAGAGGGTGCGGACGTAGGGCGGCAGGTCGGGGGGCACCGCCGTCAGGTTCCCGTCCACGCACTTCACCGTCTTGGCCGCCTCCAGGCAGCGGCAGAAGGTCTGGCAGGCGTCGGGCGGCTGCTGAGCCCAGCCGCAGCCCAGCAGCAGGAGGCGCAGCAGCAGCAGCAGCCCCAGGCAGGGCGCGCCGCGACCCGGCATCGCGCCCGGCCCGGCCCCGCAGGCAACTTTCCCCTCCGGGCGGCGAGGCGAGGCGAGGAGAGGCGAAGCGGCGGGGCAGCCCCTTCTCTCCCCGGGGCAGGCGCTTCCCCCTTCCCTCCGGGGGTCGCTCCGTTCCGCTTTCCCGCAAGCGAGACCTGCGGCAAGGGAAGGAGAGAGGGGCAGCGGCGGGGCGGCGCGGCTCCCCTCACCCGCCGTCCCCCCGGCACCGCGACTCGTCCCCCCCCCGCTCCCCACACGTGGGTGGCCCGGGGGGGGAACCCGACGGGGAACAAGTTTTTTTTCCCCCCACACCCCTCCACCCCGTTTACCAGCCCCCCCGGCGGAGCAGGGAGGGGAAGGGTCTATCCAACCCACCGCCCCCTCAGCCACGACCGGTGCCGACTCCCACCGACAACACCCACCGCCGAGCCGAGCCCCCAACCGGTCTCTCACCTCCCGCCCCGCGTC
>QJSC01007474.1:2245855-2306900 GCA_003697955.1 Calidris pygmaea | reverse complement strand
GGGCCCGGTGGTGATGCCGGAGGCTCACCTTGCCGCCCAGCGGAGCCGCGCCATGTGGAGCTCCCCTCGGAGGGGATCCCGGCCGCCCCGCCGAGGGAGAACGGGCGGCGGCGAGCGCTACCGGAGCCCCCGGCCCCGGCTCCCCGCCCCGGCGGCGCCACGACCCGACGCGGCGGACGGAGCCCGGCGGCTGCATCCCCGGTTTAACGCGGTTTCCCCCCTCGGCGCCGGCAGGAGTGGGGGAATCCCGAGGGATTTTCACGTCGGGGGGTGGCTGGGGCCCGCCCTGGGCTCCGGTGCGGGGAGGAGGGGACCGGGGGGGTCCGCTGGCCCCGGGAGCCCTTTCGGGAGGGAGCCAGGGCGACGCCAGCAGCAAGAGACCCCGAACGAGCTCCAAAACTAAAGAAAATAAACCCCACAAACCCAAACAACCCCGCCGGGATCTTTAGAAGTCGTAAAATAAATAATAATAATAATAATCATTAAAGGAAAAAAAAAAAAAAGCTGCAAATTGACAGCTTAAGTGTGAGATTTAAACTTTGCTACGGTCTAAATACCTATTTATATGCAAAATATTCACCAGTTTCAGACGCTGTGGCTATCCCAGATTTGCCCGGGCATGGCTGAAGGGGTTGTTCACCTGGATCGGGTGGTACAAATGCTGTTCTGCACAGGAGGAACTCCCCGGAGGGGGTATCTGAGGAAGAGGTGGATGGTGGGAGCCATCGCGGGAGCTGTATTGGGCCGCTGGTCCCTATGAGTTAAATAACATCTAATTAACACACCGAACATACCAATGCATTCAAATAACCACAGTTTCAGCAATATGAATCCAAGCACTTTTCGTCTGTGGCTCCTTTGGGGCTTTCCTTACCCTCCTGATGGCTGCTTACACGAGATTTCCTTCTCCCCCTCTGTCACCGAGTTAACGTTCCTCCTGCTTTCCCCATCAACTCGCTTCCTCAGGTAGGAACCTTCTCCCATTTTTGTCTCCTTTTGGATTTCCCCAAATGCTCAGCATTTCTGCACGTGGCCCTTAGTACTTTCAGGTTGGTGTGCTTTTTATTTTTTGGTAAAGTCAGCAGAAATCTTACAGCTGTCAAAAGCCATAGAGGAAATGAGCGGATGAATCCGTCTTGAGAAAATTCCCCCCCCCCCCTCAAATCCGAGGAATAATGAGCTCAAACACTGATAGCTGTAGGATTTCTTTCCCCTCTCTGGGGATACAGTAGTATCACGGCGCAGAATTGTCTGAGGTCAGGGTGGCAGCAGAGGACACATTTGGTAAGAGAAAGATACGTTCTCCTCCTCTATTAGAATTCTTTGAAGAAGTTTTAAACAGAAGCTGGCCTGCTAAACAACAGTGAAACTCAGTGGCCAGAAAGAGGTAGTTTCCAAAAGGAGACAGCTTTTAAAAACAAGTAACTGAAAATATTAACAACAAAATCTGAGATAAATCACAGAAAAAATACTTGCTGAGCGTACACATAATGTTTTTCTTTTATAAAATGTTTAGATACAATGTCAATTTTAATGGAAAATATGATTTTCCATTAAAATTTCCATGTCAAAGAGCAATTACACTGATCTGCTCATGGTGCTGACCAAGGTTGTCCTTGTGACTCCTGGCTCTCCGTGACTGTCCAGATGGGTCTGTGTCTCTTGCCCTGGACTCGCTCTTCATAGAATCACAGAATGGTTTGGGTTGGAAGGGACCTTAAAGATCATCCAGTTCCAAACCCCTGCCCTGGGCAGGGACACCTCCCACCAGACCAGGTTGCTCCAAGCCCCCTCCAGCCTGGCCTTGAACCCCTCCAGGGATGGGGCAGCCACAGCTTCTCTGGGCAACCTGGGCCAGGCTCTCACCACCCTCACAGGAAAGAATTTCTTCCTAAGATCTAATCTAAATCTCCTCTCTTTCAGTTTAAAACAGTTCCCCCTCATTCTATGGCTCCATTCCCTGATGAAGAGTTCCTCCCCATCTCTCCCGTAGCCCCCTTTAGGTCCTGGTACTCTTTGGGCAGGGAACATGATTTTGCAACGTGTTTGTGGAGTGCTCCCTGAGAGGTGCTTGCAGTAGTGCAAATAATAAATAACAACATTACCTATTATTTCCTGTTATTCCAGTAGTAAATTGCACCTGCTAAGCCTGCTTAAACTTGCAAGAGGGAGAAAACCACTGGTTCATCTGCTCTCTTTTCTTCTTGTTTAAATAAAACAACTTTTCTGCAAAACAAGGAAACGGTATTTTCTGGTGAACGCCCTTTTACTGAATGGATTTCCCGGATGTGTTTGTAATCTGTGCTAGGAAAAAGAAGAAATAAATCCCTGATGTATTTTCAGGTCAGTTTTGGCTGTTAGGATGATTGATTTGTGATTTTGCATTGCGGAGCCCATAGAGTCTCATTGCATAAAGTTTATGCAAAACTTTTAAATGAGTTAAAATCTAGTATTTAAAAGGTATGGTTTTGGCTCAAGGACTCAGACTGGAAGATGATTTACCGTGAGGAGACTGTTCCTGTGGATGATATTCCTACGGGTCAACCGAGAAGCTCACATTAAGGTTGGGTGTTGAGGTGATGCTTTGGTCCCTCGGTGGTTCTGCTGCTCTGGGTGATGTGCTGGTCTTCTGGAATCCTGGAGGAAACCTCTGATCGTCCTCCTCCTGAAGATGAAAATGCGACACCTAAAGGAATGCAGAGAGTCCTGGGGACAACCTGCAATAACTATACTCCTTGACATTTTTTTCGAGTTTTGGAGTTTTCAGGCTCTCACCTTAGCCAGGAAAAAGTGGCATTTGTAGATGCTTATCTCCGCTGTCCCTGGGAAAACCTGGAAGATTATTTTAGACAATGAAATTTAAGGCTGTTAATTCAGTTAATTGAGATGAATCCCATCCCAAATAATCTCCACAAAGCCCTTTGGCCAGTGACTAAGCAATGATGGATGCCTTTGGCCTGATTCCAGCCGATGCCCAAGGAGTCGGACACGTGTGGAGCAGGACTCCATGAAATAACTAACATCTTTTAATTCAATTTTATTTTTTTAATTGAGAGGGAAATTTGTGTTTCTTCTGTGAGATGTTTCTTTGTTGCCTCAATATTAGAGGAAGATACTCAGCACTTCAGAGGAAGTGGCCTTGGAAAGGTATTTACGATGTGCTAAAGATTACACGCCAAGTGAGCAATAGCGCAGAGACCAGGATTCTTTTCTTTTACCAAAAATATCTTCCCGCAAAAGTGGAAGAACAAGCTGCAAGTTCCATCTGCTTCCTCACATGGAGAGATCCAGCAGGTCCTCCAAAGGACACCTTCTGTTTCTCTCGGGACTCGGTTTCGTTTGAAGAAACACCATCAGAATTCTTAAAATGGTGCCAACAAAATACTCAGGCAACCAAATGCTGCCTCGAATTCTTGTTTGACTGTTTTATTCAGCATTTACACGCTCACACCCATAAACACTCCCGTTCGGCTTTTCTTTTTAGGTGCACTTAAACTTATGTGACATTTTTAATTTTTTGATATAAACTGAAGCAATGCAGAAGACAATCTTCAAGTAATTTATTATTTTTTTTCTTTTTTTTAAGTTTAGCACTTTGTTCCAGACACAAAAACACCCTGTCCAAACGGTCTGCCTGTCTGTTCTGGTTTTTCCTGTCTATATGATGAATGCAGGATAAATCCTATGATTATCTAGGAATCTGTGTGGAAATCACGCAGCCGTTAATCGCTGTAGAAGACAAGCCCATGTGTGCATTTTCTTGTATGCTATCTGGTTTTATACTGAAATATCAAAAGTCAGTCTAATTCAAAGAACATTGGTTTTTAATACTGTGTCCTGGTGGACAACAGGATGCCCATGAGCCAGCAATGTGGCCTTGTGGCCAAGAAGGCCAATGGCATCCTGGGGGGCACCAGGAAGAGTGTGACCAGCAGGTGGAGGGAGGTCATCCTGCCCTTCTGCTCTGCCCTGGGGAGGCCCCATCTGGAGCACTGGGTCCAGTTCCGGGCTCCCCAGTTCAAGAAGGACAGGGAACTGCTGGAGAGGGTACAGCACAGGGCTACAGAGATGTTGAGGGACCTGGAGCATCTTTCTGATGAGGAAAAGCTGAGGGACTTGGGTCTTTTTAGTCTGGAGAAGACTGGGGGGGATCTGATCAACACCTATAAATACTGAAAGGGTGGGTGTCAGGAGGATGGGGCCAGTCTTTTTCCAGTGGTGCCCAGGGACAGGACAAGAGGGAACGGGCACAAACTTGAATATTAGAAGTTTTACCTAAACATAAGGAGGAACTTCTTTCCTGTGAGGGTGGCAGAGCCCTGGAAGAGGCTGCCCAGAGAGGTGGTGGAGTCTCCATCTCTGGAGACATTCCAAACCTGCCTGGACACGTTCCTGTGGGACCTGCTCTGGGTGACCCTGCTCTGGCAGGGGGGTGGACTAGGTGATCTCCAGAGGTCCCTTCCAACCCCGTATCATTCTGTGATTCCATGAAACATATTAAACTTTTGCAGTGCTAGCAGAAAAATAATTTAGCTGAAGTAACCTCTTTCTGGAGAGGGGTCTTTTAAAATAAGTTAACAAAGAATCTGTACTAATGCAGTGTTACAAATTCTGGCCTGCCTTAGATGGAAATTGAAGGGATGACAGGAGACAAAGTGCCCCCACCTGAATATGAGCAACACTGAAAGCTGGTGAATTTGTGAATTCAGACTCTTTACCTCTGTTTCTCAGTAGTGATTTATCGTTACTCAAATGCGAAGGAAACGATGGTGAGTTCCTCCAGCGAAAGTGGCTGCCAGAGCTGGGGGTCAGGAATTCGCTAGGAAAAATGACTTGGGAAGAGGACGAGGTGCTGCTGCTGCGTGTGTGTCCCTCTGCCCGTTCTCTACCTTCGCGTGCTCTGACACGAAGAGTATCTGCAAGAGGAGCCAGATTGAATAACCGCTTATGAGATCCTTAGAATAAAACTGAGGATTTGACAGGCTTAAACAGGTCAGGCTAAACTTTCAGTCCTGCTTTTACTCTCCACTCGCTTGGTAACGACACATGTCTTTTACTTTCAAGCTAACTTTGACAGATTGCTCTACGGATTTTAAAATGTTTTTATAAATTACTTTGAGTTTAACAACTTGAGGTTTAATGCTATGATGTAGATGGAAGTTCCATGTAAATTCTACCTAAGGAGCAAAACTCTGCCTTCCGGCAAAATAAGCCTTCTGAATTTAGTCCACTTGGAAGGATTAGAAGGACCTGCCTTCTGGTTACTCCTTATTCCTCTGCATACAGCCACCCTCTGTTGACGCTGAACTCCAAATTGTGGTTCTTGGGCAATTTTTGTCTTAATTATGCTGTGCGAGGAAGGCACCTGGTTGGATCGAGGTGCTGGGTTCCAGCTCACATCTGCTGCTGGTATCTAGGGGACTTTGAAAAGACAGAACGGGTTAGGGCGGTCACCTCGCTGCCGCGGGGAAAAGGAGGGAGAGCTGGAACACGTCGCTTCCCCTCCCGGCTCCGAGAAGCAGAAACCCAGATCTGCAGGGAATCTGGGCCAATGTGTTCCTCACACTTCAGACGACAGTCCCACTCGTTCCCCACTCCGCAGGCTGTGCCGTGCCGAGGGTGTTTCCCGGTTTGCCCTGTTTCCCAGCCGGATAAGAGCTGCTGGCTTCAGCATGCGGGGCTGCCGGAGCTCCGACTGCAGAAGGCTGCAAGTTGGGAGCACTTCCCTGTAAAGCCTTTTTCATGAAAACACGTTTTTCCGTTGAAACTGAAAATCTTTACAGGGAAGAGTTGAATTTGATGAATTCCCCATTTAAAAAAAAAAAAAAAGTAGAAAAAGCAAGCATATAAAAGGCTCAGCATATTTGAGAACATATGGGGTTTGATTCTCCGCTGTCTTACACATTGTGCCGTTGTTTACGATCTGACAAAGCAGACTTAAAATGCAACCTCGCTGCCTGGTTTGGGTTTGCCTCCGCTTAGTTACAAGTACGACTGACTACCCGAGATTAAAGAGCCTGGTGAATCAGTTCTGACCCTTTGTCACCTGCTAGTGACCACCGTCACGCGTGTAGGGTTATACAGTTCCTCTACTGAGCTCTGCCTCTTTGGCTTTGCCTTCCCAGCCTTCTCCTGCTTCATCCCAAGTCTTTGCATCTTTCTGGGTTACTACGTTGGGGTGTTCTGAAAAGAATGCATATTTAGGAACTGGGAGGGGGTGGGAGGAACAAGGAGGACAGTGATTTCTGTCAGAAAGGAGAAAGATGATACTTTCCCTCCGTTAGAACCAGTGACTACACCTGAAATACTGCATTCCATTCTGGCATCCTAGGACTAGGAAAAATGACAAGAAAGAAAGGAGAAAGAGAAGACCCATAAAAGTGATGTGGAGGCTGGATGTGCACTGACTTATGCGGAAAGACTAAATTAACTTAAGGTTTGGGCAAAGGCTTGCCCAAGCAAAAGGCTGCAGAAGATACCTCTGTTTCGAAGCAGACTCTGAAACTGAGAGAAGAGGGGAACTAGTTATGGTAATTCAAGGTGGGTAGAGATGATAGGATAAACTGCCATAAGGAGAAATAGAAAACATTTGATTTTCTTCAAAATATTTTTTAATCTCTCTTTCCCTACAATATAACTAACATGTGACAAGGAAAAGTATTTGGATATTTTTCTGGAAGAAATTTTTTTTTGACCAACTGTAGTTATTAAATTCTCTGATCATCTGAATATATTTATTAACTAATATTAAAAATATTTATTAAGGAATTCAAAACTTCCTACTCTTAAAATTCAATAGATGCCCTAACGTTAAACACATTAATTTTAGATTTTTGATACATTTGTAATACAGTTCAGCAGCACAGCACCTGCTTGGAACTCTTAGAAACACACGTGCACAATAAAGGTCCTGCAAAGTCCCACAGGTGAAGTTGTTCGCTTGTTTCTTTGTTTTATTAAGGCTCCTTGGGCCATATTCACAGAGCAAAAAATGCCTTGAAGGGGGTAAAATGGCTTTCTGAAGCTCTTTCCCTTCTCTGGGTGCAGATGACCTCCATGGAAATGCAGTATGGACACGGAGCACATTAAAGGGTTGTGCTGGTTTCAGGGTGAACCGTATATACCCACAATTTATTTCATGGGGATGGAGAAGAGAAGAAACTATTTGAGACCACTCTGACTTGCAGCTGGGACAGAACAGTCACAGCCTGCAGCACAGACTAAGGCTCTCGGTCCCCATGTCCTTTCTCCTACCATTCATAACTCCAAAAAGGTAAAAGAGCAAGGTAAAAGAAATAAATGAAAAAACAGCTTCCAGTTGCTGATAATCTCAAGGCAACGTGAGCACACAGGTCTAGGGGTTCCCCTAAGTGGAAGAAATCTGCTTCTACAAGTTACAGGCTTTTTTGAAAGACAGAATTATAATATTTTGTTATGTGATGTCAAAACAAAAAAAAAAAAAACAAACAAACCCCAGATGTATGACTTGAAACACAGTCATACAGAGCCCCAGAGCAGGGAACGGGTGGCAGTGTCACAGGTGCCAGCCCGACTGAGCCTCCGAGGTTCTCGCCGAGGCTTTCCTGCCTGAAGAGTTTTATGACATGAAATTCGATCCAGGCTTCCAAAAGTTGCTTCTTTTACAACCAGGTTCCAATATTCCAAAGCTCAGGATGCTGATAGCAAGTAAATAAACATGATGTTTTAAAAATTAATGCGGTGCCAGGGAAAATGGCCAGAAAGCAGTTGTTAAGATGATTAAATCATCTTTAGCTCATACTGGGGAAAAAATATAAAAAAATCCCACTGAAGTTTTGAAGGCTGGATGTATATGCTTCTAATATAAATTTGCTGATGATAGTTATTACCATAACTGGGAACTGATCACATTGGGTGTGGAAGTCATGGGTGCATTTAAGCTGGGCTAAATGATACTAGGCTGTGAGTGCTTTCTTGAATGAAAAATAGTTTCCATACTTAATAGCCATTTTAATGTGAAAAAGCCAGTTTTTAGTATTTGCAAAAATACAGGGATGTGGCTTGTTACATTTATATATTCCTATTCCAATGAATAGGAACTGCATAATACCTTGGCATTTTTGAGACTACAAGCAAAGCTTTTTTAAAAAATTTACCATTCTACAGTGACAGAAAAGTAGCTTGCTCACTTCCTTTTTTTTTTTTTTTTTTTTTTTNATTTTCAGTATTTCATTTATTCCTTCCAGTCAACTTGCTCTTTGCGGTGTGCTTAGACAAACTGCAAACTCTTATACCTTTACAGAACTGCTGCAAGCCAGGAAACAGAACCAGATGAGATATTAAAAAGAAAAAAAAAAAGGCAGGACAAATTCATTTGTTCTTCCCTGCGTTTTCAACTGAAACTCAAAAAGTATTACAAAGATAATCATCTATTGCTTTTACATAAAGTAGAGGGAGCTTTTATATATGCTATGACAGCTGAATCTCCAGTCAGCTGGCATTTTTGTACAGCATCTTGTATCAGTTGGAAAAATGCCCTTCACTTGCCAATCTCACGTTGCCAAGTCACAGTTCAGAGTTGCGAGAGAACAAAGGCAAATTCAATAGCTGGAAAAATACAAGAGAAAAAAGACTAGCCTTGGACAAGATTTCATTGAATGCTGCTAGGAGCTCTAGAACTGTTTCAAAAGCCTGTATTCTTCTGCTCTTCCTTCAGGAAATAATATGTTAAGGTACCTCAAACCCAGTGGAGCCACCTGGGTAACAACCAACTAACCACAGAACACACACGCTGCCAGATGCTGTTCTCTGGAGCTGGGGCTAGAGCTACAGCTGCAAGTATCTCAGTTGACCTGCTCTGAGATAATTAAGGTATGGTTAAGCACGGATGTAAGACGTATGCTTTGGAAAATACTTAAGAAACAATCATACACTGATACTTCCTAGGCACATCCATCACTCCCATGGGACAAGTCTTTTCCAAACTCTCTCTCGTGCATACATCTCTGTGATTTTGCAAATACTTAGCATCACTCAATAAAAACTCCTTTCTCCTACCTATAGTTAATAAAGGACTTCAGAAGCAGACACAGAATCAAACTTGGGTCTTTTGGAATCAATGAAGGACTTGAAGTGTCATTAACATCACTCATCATCAACAGAGCCAAAAATCTTTCTTCATGACAGCAAAGAGAAAAAAATGTTGACCATGTCACGTGGACCTTTCTGGACAAGGCTTGTCTGTTTTAGTGAATTTTTGACAGTGATCAAATATTGCTTGCCACCCTTGGTCAGCCCTGTTGACTAACTCTGAGGTTTCACAGACTCCCTGAGAAGCATGTAGGTCCTTGGGCAGTTTGACAAACATAATGTGGTGTCCATCCCTTGCATCCCTTGAGAGCTCTGAGTGCTTCTCAGCCTCCCACCAGGACATTCAACTCTTTTTTCTTCTGCTCCTTCACATCTAGAGACCTGCATGGCCACAACTGCCATCTTAGCTTGTGTATGTGCTGTCCGTCCCATGAACATTTCTCAGATCACACCTTGACTTGTCTTTTGCACCCACATAGAGGTGCCTTTAGGCCCACCATAGGGTGGGATGTGTCTACAGAGGGGTCTGGGTTGACAGGATGAGGCCAATGGTGTGAGGTTCAACAAGGCCAAGTGTCCCACCAACCCCATGAATGCTACAGCCTTGGGGAAAAGTGGCTGGAAAGCTGCCCGGTGGAAAAGAACCTGGGGGTGTCGGTCACCAACCGGCTGAAGATGAGCTAATAGTGTGCCCAGGAGGCCAAGAAAGCCACCAGCATCCTGACCTCTATCGGGAACAGTGTGGCCAGCAGGACTGGGGCAGTGATCGTCCCCCTGTACTTGGCACTTTAATTACTTTTATCTTTCAGACATTTGTACATGGGTTTGGCATTTTCAAGGACGCTCTTAAAATCACACTCCTTTTCAGTGACAGCATGTTACCGCCTTCCAGGAGCACAGGATGATTGCCAAGACTAGTGGGCACAGTTTCATAAGCCAAAGATTTTAGCGATGTGGTAGATAGTAACAGTTCCCCCCAAATCCCATGGATCACCGAGGCTTGTGCTTTGCCTTAACTGCCAGCACTTCATTCTCTGTCTCCTAAATCTCTTTGAAAAACCCAAATTAACCCTGGCTGTAGGGTGCCCATTGATGAAACATTCCTTACTTCCATATTTGCCCTGGATGAGGTGTGATTATTCTTACAAAGTGTTGACCAGTGTAGAAAACGAGCCTATGTAAGTAAAAAAGGAAAACTTAAGTTGAAAAACTCTCCAAAAAGGGCTAGAACTGGCAATTTGACCAAGATGTGCACCAGATAGACAATGCTGTAAAGTCCTGAAAGCCACAGGTAATGCGACACTCCACAGATGTTTTTAATGGGAGCAGAAGCTCTGGAGAAATGTTTTAATCTCATTACACAATTACTTAAGTTGCAGGCTCAGAATGACATAGTTTTCCAATAGGACCAAGTAATTCCCAGGTTTTATAGTTGCCATTTACACTGGTAGGGATTCAGACCAAGAAAACTAGAACAATCATTTTGTTATCTCAAATCTTTTACAGCTTTCTCAAAAGCATGTTTACTCTTCTCATTATTTCTTCCTCAGTTAAGGCCTTTGTTTGTTTCCTTCAGGTTAATTGATAACAGGCCAATGAATAACCCATCAGCATGCAAATTCAGATTATGAATCTCTGTGAAGATAAATTCCTTCATTCAGAAAAAAAACCCACCCCACTTTAGCAAATGCTAACCTTGTTGTGGTTCCAGGCATTTAATTTATTCATTATAAGTAACTAAATTCTCAAGTCAGGGCACTTTTTAGGACTTCTAACTATTTCTTGGTTATTGTCGTCCCCAATATTCACAGTCAGTGCTTCTACAGGCTAAATTTATACTGTTTGCAGACTCCTGATGAATGGAACAGCATTACTTAAAAATGAAGGTTCTATGTGTAATATCAAAATATCTCCCTTGGGAATAGGAAAAAAATGGAATTAGCATTTCTTGTTGTTGCCTAAATTTTACTATTCAGTCTATAAGGTAAAAAAAGAGATCTAAATTAGATTACACTTACTAAATCTCATGTCTTACCTTGCCAAATGTAGTCTTAAAGAAGGTTTATTCATTGTTCGGGCAATGCTGTTAGTAGCAAAACATGAATGGGGAGAATGTATCCTGTAATTACTTTTTAATGGCAGCTTCATCTTGGAGACAAAAAAAAAAAAAAGAAGTGCTGTAATTATTTAATCTAAAAATAAAGATAATTTGTAGAAAGCAATACTGAGTGTGTGAAAAGGTCAAATGTTGACCTTCAGAATAAAATGAGTTAAATATGTCTAGGCACGTGTTAATTGTGTATAGCAGAGGACTTCAGTTGGATGGGGAAGAGAACTAATTTTTCATTCAATTAATTAAGAGTAGATTTCAACAAATCATATTTTCCGTGTTTAAATTATGTTTGCTAAAGGCTGAAACATTTTTTAAGCAGAGATGTCAAGTGAATTTTGAGAGGAGCATTTTCAGTTTGTTCAGCCTACAACTGACTTGCTGTATCTCAGCAGTTGCCTTGTTTACCTGCAGTAATAAAACTGGGTTAATATGCTGCAACCCACTATTTTAATAGGATTGGAGTATATTTTTTTTTTTCTTTTACTCTATGAGCATGTCATATAGAATACCTGGGAGCCTGAGAATCCCTGGGATGCGTTATGTGGAGCAGAAGTAAAAAAAAAGTTGCTTTTGTTGCAGTGGAAATTATTTCCGGTACAACGTTAAATGCAAATTATAGAACATTATTTTGCTTACAAGATGGTCTTTGTATAAACACAACAATGTGAAAATAAGGAAAAGGATTATTTGGACAGCTTAAATGACTTGTTTACTGTTTCTTTTTGAAAAGTTAATATCTTTGAATATTACCCACTTTTGATGAGGCAGTTTTTGTCATGTTCTTTTTTGCTAAAGTAGCATTTCTCCAATCTCAGATATGGCTCCCATTACAGTTGTGCTAGACTTAATTGCAGAAGGGGAATAACTCTACTGGGTCAGAATGGATTTAAAATTACAGAAGCTGCTTGACTACATTTCGGTGCTGATTCTACAAACAGCTCCATATGTTACACTTCCGTCCCAGCCGAGTCCCTGCACTCCAAACTGGGCGCCCTCTATACAGAGACAGAAAGAAGATCAGCCCTGTACTAACATTAGTATCGACTGAAATATTTCTACTTGCCTGTCATTCAGTGTAACAGAACTCTAGATCCTTGTTATAATGCAGTGCTTATTTCTCACCCCACAAGAAAATTTTAGTTTAAGAAAACGGGTAATGAATAAGAAAGGACTACAGTTGTTTTTTTTTTTTAAAAGAAACCTACCCCGCTTTTTTTCTCTGGAAGGCACTGATTTCCATTCAAGCAGAGTTAGTGCTGAGCTCTTTTAACCCATTCCTGTCCCTTCCTAGTTTTTCCCTTCCATTTCTGGGCTTTTTCTGGGAGCCTGATTAAAGCTATTCACCCGATTGCATTGCTAAGGTCGCACCATTTTATTACTGACATTGTTCCTTTTTGGTGCTTTGGTATCCTAAATGTGCCCACAATTTTCACGGCTCTGATACTCCCCTTATGAACAAAGTACCTCTTCGGCTGTTAAAAAGCTTCTGCGATGATGTGGAGAGCATCCTGGAGATGTCCGATAGTTTCTTTAACTTAAGATAATGAGCAGCCTCTAGACAGTGTAACAGATGTATTAAGTATTAATGTTTCACAGTAATCAACAGATTTATGAACTCAGCTGAATCAGCTTTTGTTATTAGCAGCATTTCTCACAGGATAGCTTCAAAACTTACATTTTGAACAAGCTGCCAGTTTTAACCTTGTGCAAAGGTTTTTTTTCGTTCGTTTTTATCTAAATCCTTCGTAAGAAGTATTGGGATTTATTTATGTCTATCTTACATAAATTAAAATGGTTATAAAATTGGGCATGGGGGATAGACCTAATGGGAAACAAAAAAGTATTGCGAGGTAAAATGGTCTGTGAAGGGGTAATAGCTGTAGTACTTTGAGTCAGCCCCATTTGCTCAGCTGCACATAGAAAGTCTGACTAGCATTGGTGTAGATGATTATAAGCTGTATATCTGTATGTCTGACCTGTGCACAAACACATAAATACCTACTGCTGCATGCCTTTAGTACACATATTAGTAAAAAAGACCGATGAGACACATTACAGTCACAGACCTGAACTTTTCCCAGCAGCTGTAGTCTTAGGGGGAGGCTGTCATGTCCCCCAGGAGGCAAAGGACAGCAAAGGAAGGCTTTCCTCTCTCCTCGCACATGGGGCAGCAGCTGATAGCCTGGCTTCCTTACTCAGAGCCATTTATCTTTCCAGCACTCCTCTTGCGGCATAAGAGATGCACTGGGAGAATTCTCTCTTGCCTCTAGAGAAGAAATTGCCTCCCGAGCAGTTTTTCAGGTGCACGAGGAGACGCCTGGGGCTTCAGCTGTATTGTTATAGGCATTGCTGTGCTTGCTGTGCCTGGGTAAATGCTGCTAAGTGCCTTGTAAAGCCTGCGATAGAATCAATCGCTGCTGCTTGCTGGAGTGACTGAGCGCTCTGTTGGAGGTAACAGGATGGCATTGGTTCATCTACTTTCAGGCAAAACTCCTGAAAACATTTTTATGGACCTTCTCTCATTACATACCTACATTTTGGGATCTGAGAAAAGCAATACTACATGAGGTGTCTGAGTTCACTGTGGATTTTTTTTTTCTGCTTCCTTGACTGATTGGAGAATAATAGTTTTGTTTTCCTTCTGCTGTCCTAGGCAGCTGGTAATTCCTATTCTCCTTTTCTCTCTAGATTGTTTTTTTCCTTCTGCAGGACAGATTGGAACCACAGACCTAATCTTCTCCTACTTTATATCCTATGCAACCACTTACAGGTGTGTGCATAGTGTCACCTTACCGAAATGGCAATGCTGTACAGAGGTATAAATTAGAAGGTACAAGCAATATAAAGAGCAAGATAAGAGAAAATAGAGTCCCACGGAGAGAGAAAAACTATGTTTAAGTCTTATACCATCTGGACGTGACTTTTTGTGAGTGCTTATGAGTTTAAAATATCTGTAAGGTGCTGAGACATCTGAAGGTTCAGCGGCATATGCCATTTTTATGTGAGGAGCAGCTGAGTCGCAGATCAGAGATTTACTAGCTGTTAAAGGGAGATAACTCCTTAAGAGACCCGTGCAGACAGATTAGGCTTTGTACTTTTCAGAAGCTGCCCTTATAAAAGAAGTTTTCTGTGATTTTCTTCCCCTCCAGCCTGTCCTCTGCATAAAGCTGCGCCAGCTTTGGTGTCTGGCTATGGGTGAGGACAGGGAAAATGCGGTTGTGCGAGGATATTGCCCGTGCTGTTAGCGCAGAGCTCTTTGTTGGAAGGAGTTGAGGAAAAGCTGGCTGTAATCTGCTCAAGCTGAAAAAGGCTGAGCACAAAGCTTGAAGTCATATAAAAGCAAGCTGCAGAAAGAAAAGGACCCCGAGGAGGGCTCGTAACAGTAACGTCCTACAGAGTAACCAGTGAATCATCACATTGACTACACGACATCATTAAACCCCATCTATTTGGACCTGTTTGTTGCGAAAATTGTGTATCGTGTCTCATCCCTTTCACAGCTGTGCAACACCAGGCACTTGAAAATTCCTTAATGGCTCTCTAATCACAGAACACAAGCTCTGAGTATCTTTTGCCCCAGCCTTGGTTTTTTACGTGCTTTGGGTGGAAGGATAGCATAATGCCAGTATAAAAGGCGCCTTCACTGGTAAGAACATAATAAAGGTTTTGTTGTGCTGCCGTAGAGCTGAGCCAAGACATAAGACAATGCTGAGGTGAGACGTTGCTGCGAACTCTTTACTAAGGCAACTAAAAGGTAGACAAAAATAATTTCTCACAGGTCAGCTCATTAAGGATGCTACTGAAGTACAGGGAGAAACAGGCTCCCGAGTTAACTTTTTTCCTTTCCTTTCCTTTTCTCTTTTTTTTTTTAGGAGCTGAACCAAATTTGCTTAATGAGCTTTGGCATGAAAAATGATCTTTATTTCTTTCTTCCTACTGTTTTCTATAAAAATAGAGCTGAGGGAGCAAGGAAGAGTACCTGGGAAACAAATGGGCATGTTCAGAGAGAAACAACCATTAGCGGGGAATAAAAAGTGACAACATAGCTCTTCCTACTCTCCCCAACCCCTTCCACCAGATAAAGCAAATGTCAGGGTGCAGGGGGACAGGGGGACAGGTTAGAAGGGGCTTCCCTGGCGTGGCCAGGGTCTTGCAGCCAGGGATTCCCTGGGGTTTTCTTGACTACATCATTGGTGGGTGAACTCATACCCAGCACTTAGAGCTGAGAGTTGCCTACAATCTGTCTTTTTTCTTTCTTTTCTTTTTTTTTTTTTCCTAAAGCCATTTTCATCTGTGAATTTTTCATACTTCATCTCTTTCTGTACTATTTTGCAGGAGAAGGAGCCTGTACTCTTGGTGGTCCCTATTAAACTTCCACTGTCATTATGTGAAACAGTTGAAACAGAATTAGGCTGGTGAGCTGACTTAGAACTTCCTGGCTGTCACAGTAATTTTTAAAGTATTTTACCACTGATCTGAAAAATGTTTCATACCTCTGCTAAAACATCCGCTTGTGGTCTGAGCAGTATTTTGCTAGTGTTCCAGTGTTATTGCTGGTAAGAAAGGTGTCGGAAGGGTGCAGTGAGCTGTGTAACAGGCTATATAGGGTTATCCACAATGTTTTCTTTGGTAGCAAAGCTGGCACATGAAATTCCCGCCTCTCCATCCCATCCTCTGCCCTAGACATTCCTTCCCACGTCTGTGCTGCAGTTTGCTCAGTTGTGCTCAAGCTTGTGAGGCTCTGCTAAAAACAAGATCTGGTCTGATTTGGATGAAAAAGAGGAGGTTTTTAGAAATCCACATCACTTCAGGATGTAGTGATCTAGTGATGTGGGTCTACAGTATCTTCACTCAGCTCAGCAAATACTTGGCCTGGCAAAACTTAGTCCAATCCTGGACGTAATCTGCCCTCACAGATTTGTTCTGTTAAAAAAGATTTTAAAAAGCAGCAAGCTGATAAGACTGTTTTTCAAGAAGTAGCAGCCACGAATTCTGGAAGCAATTTACTGCTGACCAAACTCCCAAGCAGCAACAGTGAGGGAAGATGTATGCACGGTAAAAAAAGACTTTCGAAAATGAAGAATGAATGAATGAATGAATGTCTCTGCATTTTTAACATCTTTTTGAATGTCAAATACTACAGGTTTTATTTCATTTTTCAAAGTACTGAATATTCACTGAATTGCCACTTACGGATTCTGAGCACAAGTCCTTTTATTTCCCTTCCAAATGATGCCCAATTGAAACAGTCGCATGTTCGCTCGGAACGACATGGTGATTACATCAAGCGTCACAGTTTCTCAGTCGGCTCTTCAGGTCGGTCTCCCTCTTCCGTAACCTGCCTGAGCCTGGAAAACGCTCCCGCTGCCTGCAGGTACCTTGGCAGGAGCCGAGCAATATTTAGCACAGGGATAGCTGTTCAGATCACCACCAGACCAAACAAAGGCAGGAGCGTGTGGACAGGGTCTGCGACAGAAGGAGAACTGCACATGACTAAAGGATGATTTCAGTTTTTCAAGGTCTAGAAACAGGATTGCAAATTTGCTCTAGTCCCAGTCAAATAGCTGGATGGAGTCCTCCTACTCCACACAATACCTTTAAGGTAAAGGGACACTCCTTATTTTCTTCCCTTTTGGGAAAAGAAGGGGGAAGAATGGATCAGCTTATGGGTTCCTTTCTTTTTCTCCTGTTGGTTATTAGGTGTTTTTCAAGTGAGAAGGAATAGAGGTTTCTCAGCTGAGTGTGGAAAGCGTATATTCCCAGACAAGAGGACTTTGGAAGTTCTTCCCTAGAAAACTAGGGGAGAACTAATACTTTCTCTCACCAAATTAAATCGAAATCTCACACGCTACCTTCTCTCCCTCATTTTCATTCTACAATATTTGAATAGGCTTGTGATTAGGTGAAAGAAATTCACTCTGTCTCTAAATGGTACCATAACTATTTAAAACAGCTAAATACAAAATGAAGTCATTTACTTGCAATAGTCTGGAAAGATTTTTCCCTGTTTCTACTTCAGGACATTATACCATATTCTCTCGAAATTTTAGTTTCATCAATTACATTTTCCCCTCACGTATTAAGAATAAGGCTTTCCAAAATGCTACTAACAAATATATATTGCCTTTTTTTAAAATAAATATTTAGTTTTCCTGAGTGTCTCCGGAGGAGCAGGATGGAAGGAGACTAAATGTGTCTCGACAGTGGCATCTAGTGGCGAAATAGGTATGAAGCCCTTGAAAGAGGGGCAGCAGCTCAGCTGGCCAGCCAGCCAGCGCCTTCTTTTACACCCTGATTAATGACCGATCCACAGATTTGTACTTTTTTGGGGAGGCCTCCCGGCAGGCGATTTAAAGACTTCTTCCATCCAGAAGAGACGAGGGAGTACTAGCAGTTTGCAGAGGAGATGATGAGGCCCTCCCTGTCACTCCGGGGGAAGAGGTCCATACTTTTAGTTCAGTTTTTTTTCTCCCTACTATTTTTTTCCTCCCTACTATTTGGCATATCTTTGTTTCAAAAATGGTAGAAATAGAGACTCTACTCATGCCTTTTAGAGTTTCACTTGCATCTTCATTTGTAATTTCATCATACATTAAAGCAAAACTGAATCTCAAATTTTCAGGACTGAAATACCACTTATTACCGTCGATTCATAGTTTTCAACACAGCCTTTCACACATAGTTTTCGATAGCCAAAATCATAGTTCTCCTATTTTTCAGGGGAGTCAATGGTCAGAGACAGGCTCATGCAAGGGACAATTTAAAGCAGGTAAGTTGAGTTCCTTTTTTCAGCAGTCCCAGTCTGATTCTGCACAGGGACAGCCCACGCTTGGGGGTGAGGAAGAAGGAATATTCTCCCCACTGCCTGTGGAAATATTCAGTGAGCCACTAGCTCAGCTGAGACTAGCTCAAGAGAACTGCCTCGAGGCTCGATCCTGCATTTGACAACCTCCATGTGTGGAAAAAAACTGTGCTGTTATGTTTTTGGGGGCACAATTGCTCTGCTAAGCCTGCAAGCTGCTGACCAAACCACACTGTGGTGTCCCCTGTGCATCAGAAGAGGCTTCTGACTGTAGATGGCACTGCAAGGTAAGTGCAAAGGTGTGTCTATTTGCTGTGGAGATTTTATTCTCTTGAGGTTTATCTCCCAAACACTCTGAAATCAGCGTTTGGAAGATTAAAAAACCTCAAGAGAGATTTTTAAGACCTTACAGAAAGAAGTAAGGCAAGGCCAGAGGAGACCGAGCTGGAGGTGACATCAAGGGGATGCCATGCTATCTTTGCCAACATACTATTTAATGCAGGGCTATCCCATTTTGGGAACCCACACCACTGACAGCAGTGGTAGGTCTCTCCAGAGAAGGTCAGGAGTGGTGACTCCAGCTGCTGGTGGCATCCTTGGGTCACTTAGCTGGAGCAAGGCAACCCAGATCCCCAGGGGCCACTTCAGCTAGGAGCTCACTGCATCTTCATTTCCTACTTCCCAGGGGAACTCTCAAGTAGATGGAGCAGACTTCAGGGAGTCCCCGAACTTCACCATCCCCCTTTCCGTGCCATTTGATCCTCAGACTTCTCCAGGTTTTCCTCAGATGGTGTTGGTATGTGGCATTGAGTAACCCGTCTCTCTGAGTAAGAGGATAGGCTTTCTTAAAGTAAGCAGCACATACTTCTAATAAATTTGGAGATACTTTACTGCTGTAAGAATTCTTCTTTTGAGTGTGTGGCTATCTGACAAATAAATAGTAGTCTGGGGTTTTTTTGCAAGACTTCCCTACTAAGAGGTAATACAGTGAATCTTCCTCTATTAGTTCTGTAATACAAATTTCCCAGTATTTTGTCATCTTTTGATGAAAGGAGAAAGATCATGAGGAACTTATTTAGTATCAGCAGAAGGTAAGTCTGGAGCAGATTAATTTTTTCTTCAGCAGAGAGTATTAACTGCTGCCAATAAGAATTATTACTCAAGGCTCTAGAGGATATTGGTAATAATTAGGCCAGCTAAGGCACATAAATAGAAATGTGAAGGGGGAAATCTGTCACTTGACACTTAGTATAGCTGAAAAGGAAAAAAATAATTATTTTCATTTTTGATATACAGACTGAACTTTTTGTTACTGGCTGATAAAAGTAACTACCATCTTCTTTCAACATTCAGAATCAATTTCAGAAATCTGTTACGAGATCGTTACAGTGATAGCATAGAGT
Source organism: Calidris pygmaea (assembly GCA_003697955.1). Lineage (NCBI taxonomy): Eukaryota > Metazoa > Chordata > Aves > Charadriiformes > Scolopacidae > Calidris > Calidris pygmaea. The sequence goes on along the minus strand of QJSC01007474.1, from coordinate 2,287,513 downwards.
GCAGAACACATTTTTACCTTTCTGGCGCTTACATCTTCTCCTCTAATTCCTCCATTACCCTCAGTCTGGTGCAGCAGACAAGGCAGGGAACTTTACCTCAGTATTTCTGGATGGGTAGGATCCACAGGTCACCAGAAAGATCCCTAATGGGGGAGTGTCCTCCCTAGGGCCTGGATTTATCTCCCCTAACCTAAAATGAGCATACACATTTGGAGCACAGTCAATCTATAATCCTTCAACAGCCAATGAACTGAGATGCAGACACAAAATACACTCTGTGGGCTAATTAAGACTCTCAGAATTTATGTTCCTCCTCAAATTCTGAAGATGGGTAAGTATACTCATTTTTCATGTGCTGGTCTTTCAATTCTTTGAGGGATTTTTGAATTAAAGTCTAGAACTGCTACACAAAATAACAACAGTGGTCAGAAACACATTTTTTTCCTATAGGATAATTACATATTTATTTGTGATAATTCAGACCTTTTCACCACAGACTAAAAAAAAAAAAGAAAAAAAAAAGTAAAAAAAGATGAACAGTCCCTAACTGTCAGGCACATACTACATGCTTCAGGAACTCACAAATCTGGCTCTTGGACTATCTAATTATTTAATAAAGACTCTTCAGTGACCCATTACTGGGTTTTCATCTCTACTGCCTGTGATTTCTTCTTTAAAGGGTTAAAATAGTATATTTCTGCAACAATGTTGTCATTTTCCACTGGCAAAAAAGGAAACAAAACAAAACTAGTAATGTAAACAGAGGCTGGAGTCAACTGTCTGAGCTATTTTTGTTTTACAATGTTACCTTATCACGTCCACAAATCTCTGCAAATCAAACTACATCATCCTGAATCTGTGAATGGTATTCATTAGTTTGCTGCTTTTGCAGAGACAGCACAAGATAGCAGGAATTTCTATTACTGGCCTACAAGTTGGGGACAATTAGAAATCCTGAACAACAAACAAAGTAGTTAATATCTTATTTTTCCATAAAAATATTAAACATCCTGCAAAGAAGATCAAATTCTTGCACAGAAACCCATTGCTAAAAGCCTTTGGTTGCCCTCTCAAGGTCTTGGCTGACTCAGACTCCTCAGCTCCTATTCATGACTCAGTATTTTTTTCCAACTTTTCTGTGTCCTTTGCTGTAGTCTTCTATTCTTTACTGTAGTTATTTTGTATGAAAGAGCTGAGGAGCAGCCCAGCTTCTTAAAAATTATTTTTCTCATACAAAATCTATTCATGTTGTCTTGGGCTTTGTTCTACTTTAAGCCTCTTGATCTTTTCCACTGTGCTGTTTGCCTCTCCCAAGGATGCCCATCCCAGCTATTCACCTGGATTTATTATTGCACAATCAAGCATTGTTTGCGACTGACCTCAGTTGTATTTGGACCTCCTTATCTCCCTGGACAGTCATTAATGTCCTTAGGCCAGCTGGCAGCATGCTTGGAGCAAGGCCGCTTCTGAGATGTGCTTGTGACTGAAGCAGAAAGAAGCCATCGCTAGAAAAAATAATGCATAAATAAATTTCACCTAGCATGCAGGGTTAGTTACAGCGGTGAATGGCTGCTGGCAAACAAAACATTTTTACAGTGAAATACAGAAAGCAGATTGCCCAATTCCCATTAACTGGATCAGACGGCACAGGTAAAAATGCCTGAGATTTGCCTACATACAATTTCTACTCTGTCTTCCCCAAATTGAACTGCTGCTGAAGAACACACGTAACTTCTTACAGCTTCAAAGGTTTGGTGGTTTAAAAAATAGGTAAATTGTTTCACGGTACTGTAATGTTTGCACCACACAGGGGATACAATTGTGGCTTTAAAGAAACACACAGAAACTCTGGCCATTGGCATTAATATATTATTAATATATTTCCTTATTTCGGAAAAAGTGATGTGTGACTTTTTTTACTCTGTATTTTACAGTAGGTACTGCTTGTTTTGCTTCTTAGCTTCCCACTTTAAAATGCCAGACCCTAATCCTGCTCCAGATTAATCTGTAATCTGTACCAGCTATTACATCACCCAAGACATTAATTAAGAAGTAGAACTGAAGCTAGCCCTCATGGAGCTTGTTTCCAACATGCATTAAGTGAGCTGTAGGTAATTATTTTACAAGGGCAGCTTTTCAAATCCTTGTGCACGTACCAACTTTAAGAGACTGCCCTCTCAGTTGGTGACAGAAGTCTCACAGAAACCAAGCTGTATATGATTCTCTATAAATTAGGCCACTTGCTCTGTCAGAAATTACATTTATACGGCAATCTGCCTCCATACAGCCTTCTTGATGCTTTCTTTCATTATTTGTGTGAGATTGTGGCCGAGATTTTAGGGTGGGTTTTTTTTTTGTGTGTGTATGGTTGGACTTGGTGAATTCAGATCCTCAGGACCCTCTCAGATCTCAGGTCCTTTCCAACCATGGCGATTCTGTGATTATTTGCTAGAAACCTGCAGGCTGATTATTCAACTCTTTGCTTTCCGCTCCTCCTGGAGAGGTGCTGCCTTGCCAGAAACCCATCCTCCTCCTCCTCCTTCACAGCGGCCCACGCCGCTTCTCTCGCCGGGGCTGACAGGAAAAGGCAGGGGAACACCTCCTCTTTCCTCACGATTTCCAGCCCCTTCCCTCCCCCGCGACACGACGCGGCTCCTCTAGCCCCTCACACCTGCGGCCGCCATCTTGGTTTAACCCCCCGCCCGCCGCGGCGCAGCCCGTCACGGCAAGCCCCGCCCCCCCTTCCCGCCCCTCTGTCAGTCAATCCGGGCTCCTCCGTGGGAGAGCGGGGGGGCGGAGCCTAGGCGGCGGCCGCAGCCAATCGGCGCGCGAGGTGCGGCGGGCGCCGGGGCCAATCGGCTGCTTGCTTCTTCGGGGGTGCGGCGGCCGCTGTCCCTACGCCCCGCTGTGAGCTGCTGGCACCGGCTGTCGCCGCCGCTGCCGCCTGAGGTGTCCCGGTAGTCGCAGCAGCCTGGCCCTGCCCCGTTGTCACTGAGGATGAGCCCCCGCGCTGCCCAGCGCCCGTCCCGCCCTGCCCGCCCGAGTCCATTCATCTAGCGACTGGTGAGGGGCGGGCCGCGAACCTGCTGATGTGTCCGGAGGGGGAGCCGGGCCTGCGGGAGGGGCAGTGACACGGCTGGCCCCGCCGGTGGGGACGGGACGGCGGCGGCGGGGGGCTGTAGGAACGGGGAGAGCCCCGGGCGGGAGAGTCGGGGAGGGTAAAGGGCAGCCGGCCACGTAGGATGGGAGGGAACCGGCTTCGAGGCGGAAGAAAAGTGCCTCGGTCGCCCGTTTTGTGAAGTCTCTTCTGTTTCTGGTCGCTTCCTGGCTACGTGGACTTGTGTAGTGAGAGTCCAAACAGCCACCTACTCCCCTGCCTGCCCCTCGTCTGTGCCTGGCTTTTTGAAACACTTCAGACCTTCCCCCCCCTTGACACTGGCAGCAGCCTCTGCCAGGTTTCCTTAGTTGGAGATTCCTGGGCAGCCTGTCGTGTTTCTGGCCTTCTTGGTGATAGTTGTCTGTGGCTTTTGATAGCAGCTCACAGCGTTTGCTGGCTTCGAGCAGCAGCTTAACCATGAGAGAGCTGAAATCTTGTAGTTAGTTTAAAAGGATATTTCTGTCCAGTCCTTTTAGGGACCAGCCACCTGATCTCTGAAATCCAGCCCTTTTTTTGCTGACGTGGTCACTGTAGTTGCCTGTCTTCATGGAAACTGACCACAGTTTGTGGTTTACCAAAAAACAGCAATCACCCCACGACATCTGGTGTGGGTTCTCTTTAATAATGCCGTACCAGAAGTTCAGAGTTCATTTGGAAAAGTCAGCTTTTCCTAGGACTTGATGTATTTATCTGATACAGTTTTAAGTATGGTGAATTTCTTGCACATATTTGTGGTTTGTTGCTCCTGACTTATTTTCAGGTTATCTGTTTCAATAAAAAAAAAATTAGAGCAAGGTCCCAGTGTCTTGTGGAAATACCTTTAACTGCACGCGCTGTATTTTTGTCTATACTGCTTTCTGTATGTTTTAATTTTTTGGCACAGCATTAGGTTTTTAAAAGTAAGTAGTTTTGACTGTTCTTAGATAAGCCAAGCACAGTATTTCACAGTATACTGTTTATGTACTGTGATTCCTGACTAATAGATCCGCTCTGACGTGTTGTAGCTGAATTTAGCTACCAATGGTACTTTGGTGGTTTTTTTTTTTGACAGGCGTGTCTGCCTTTAATTGGCAGTACTTGTTAGCGCTGTTAGGAGCACATGGATTAGAGTTGCTGGATCACTGAATGTCTCATCCTGATGAGGATTATGCTGCTATCATTGCGAAGGCAGAAGTTTTAGAAAGTCTGGGGAGAACCTCTAAAGGTCACCTGTGCCAAGTGGTGGCAGAGAAGCCCCAGCCTGGTAAATGAAGCAGCTTGATGATCTGCTGTGGCCCAGGGGACATAGCAGGTGTGGTGGATTGTGGTGTTTTTTAAAGCAAGGTGGTTTTCCTCTGTAACTTCACTTTTAGGCAGGTCTTGAACAGGTTGTTTGTTGTCTAGCCCGTTTTGAGAGCCTCATTAGCATTCAGTTTATCATTTGAAAGTGTTTACTGATATATATTCTTAGTCTTCCATAAAATTGGAACAAATGACTACTTATCTCATGGTCAGGGGTAAGTGGACTAGAGTATTGATTTTTTTCTTCTTTATGTAGCAGCTGCCTTATTCAAAGGCTCTGGGTGGTTTGTAGAAAACACAGCTGAAGGAGAAAGTAGATCCAGTTTGCTCAGCCTGTACTCATGGGTTGTTTTGTAAACCTTCTGAATCCTAATTGCTATTTCCAAAGTTTTCTTCTGCTTGTGTACTTCTCTTAAAACTTGGTGTCTGAACTGGAGGCAGCACAGTACCTGATGTTTTGTGTATTGAAAAGGGCAGAACCCTTGCTTTCTGTTCCTTCTATTGCAATACTCTTGTAATATAGTTGAGAAGCTAATTTTTTTAAAAGACTCTGTCTTTTAAAAGAATTATGTGGGGATTTCTGACTGCCAAACCTATGTGGGAATTTCTGACTGCTGTGTATCTTAGATTTTCCCTTTTTTCATTGTATATTCAATCACTCTTCCCCTCATAAAATATATAATGTATTCAAATAATATTGCTCAAGGGCTTGAATAGTCCAAATTTATGCCCAGACTTCAACAAATGTGCAGGGAGTTTCTGAACAGGTTAAACTATCTGTGGATATGTAATCTTCTGAGTAGAAATTGGTAGTCTACCCATTCTTTAAAGCCTTGGACAATATGCTGCTTATAGCTCAAGGCTGTGTTTGCTGTTATTTATCTAGGAATTCATCTATGTTTCCTTGAGGATATGTTGCTTAATGCCAGTGCTGTATTTATTATATTACTACCCAGCTTCAATTTGCTAGGTGCTTTTGTCAGATTATAAACTACTACTTTAATATGTATTAGTGAAAGTTGCCTCTAGGTAAGACTATGTCAACAGAAAATCCTGGAAAATCAATAATATGCTAGCAAATTCCTGTGGCTTTAATTCTGTAAGCTTTAGATTATTTTTTTTTTTTTTTTATTAGCTTACTAATCAAGTAGTCTGCATGGTGAAGTTTGTTTTGGGTACAACTATTTTCAGGATTTCCGTGCTGTTATGGTTACAGATCTTTTGTGATGTTGTGAAACAAGTGCAAATGGACCAACTTGGCGAGTATTATGAAATGTCAGCATGCCTGTTTAAAAAACATTCTCCCTTCCATTCCATCCTGATAACCTGTAAGAACTTGCAATACCCTTATAAGGATGGACTTAACCTTCCTGAAGTGTATGATATTGCCAGTCAGATCTCTCTTCATTTAGCAACTTACTGTCAAAAAGGAAGAGCAAATGAATTTTGCACATTCTGAAAAGCTGTATTATTTACACTTTTTTTTTTTTTTTAAAGTAGGGGTATTAGGATTAACAAGGAAAACTCTAGGCTTCTTTTATATGGAAAGTAGAAACCATTATTTATTTCTGTTTTCGGAGACCCAAATGCTAGGTAGTTTTTCACCAAGTGCATCCTAGATGTAACTGGTATCTGGAAAAAAATCAGTTCCACTTAAAAAAGCCCCAAACAACCAAACAAAAAAACCCAACAGCAAAACAGTGAACGGGATGACGTTATGCCAATTTAAAAATCAAATAAGGTTTTGAGAAATATTTTCTTAGTAAAGCAGCTTAAAGCTGTTTTTCAAGCCCATGTCACTAATTTGACAGTTGAGTTACTTTAATGCAGCGCACGTGGAAGATGCAAAATCAGCATCTGTCCTCAAGTGATATTGAATTCTAACTATCTGAATCCCTTGGGTTTTCTCTTTCACTTCCATGCGAGACCACAACAGCAGGTACAAGCCACTGCCTTGGTACTGGTGTCCACATCCATGTTAGCCAGATTTTGCTAGATCTAGTCTGAGTAAAGGCTTTCATCAGGAAGATAGGAATTCCAGTACCAAACACGAGCACCTCCCAGATTGGCAGTTTCAATACATGTTTCTGGCATCCAGCCATTTGGTAAGGGTTGATACTGTCCCTCTTCTGAGAGCACTCTTGTAGAATCATAGAATGGTTTGGGTTGGAAGGGACTTTCAAGATCATCCAGTTCCAAGATCATCCAATTCCAACCCCCTGCCCTGGGCAGGGACACCTCCTACCAGCCCAGGTTGCTCCAAGCCCCATCCAGCCTGGCCTTGAACCCCTCCAGGGATGGGGCAGCCACAGCTTCTCTGGGCAACCTCTTCCAGTGTCTCACCACCATCACAGGAAAGAATTTCTTCCTGAGATCTAATCTAAATCTCCCTTCTTTCAGTTTAAAAACATTACGCTTCATCCTATCACTCTATTCCCTGATCGAGAGTCCCTTCCCTTGTACAAGTCTTTGTACCTTTGAGGCGAGAGCGTGCAACCTCTGTAGAAATACTTCCCATTAAAAAAGAAAATTGGGAATGCATCTGTGGAGAACATGATCCTACAGATGTGGAAACGAGCAGTGTGGTATTTTCCTTCATCCGGTAGCTTTTGATGCCTCTGTGCTAAACATCAGGATTCTAGGCATTACCAGATTTGTGCTGAATGTGCTCCGCTTTCATTGGGTTCGTCTTCTGAAAGATCTTAGTCACTACTAAGAAACAGATATATAGCGGCGGGTCCTGAAGCTGCCCTGTTATCATCTCTTTCTTCTGGCTTAATTTTTGTGAGATTTCAGGTTACCAGAACTGAATTGATTATATATATATTATTTTTTTTTATCTATTCTGGGAAGTGTCTTGGATAATAAAAATAGATAAACAGAACCCTTGGACTTGAAGACTACTAACTCACCCTTGTAAGCAGCTTTGATAGGCAGAGAGATTTCTGGAGCTCCTCAGTGGGAAGCTTCTGCCAACTCCGTTTGTTTTTCCCCATAATTGAACAGAATCTCATGGTTTCACATCTGCTCTCTGCAGGAAACGAAATCTACCATCATCATCCTTAGTCATTAAGGTATTTGTTAGCTTAGTCTGACAGATATGTAGAATATGAATTAATTTCATACTGGAGAGGTGTGCCAGCTTTGATATTAGGCATTTTAGTGACTACTTGAAAGAAACAGAGATTTTTTTTTTTTTTTTTTTTTTTTTTTTGAGATAACCACAATAGGTGGAGAGCTTCTTTTTCAGCTGTAGGAGTTCTGACTCTGTGAAGTTGGATGACACATCTGAGACGTTCCTCCTTGGAGGGTGTCTGACAGCTGTTGTGTGGTGGTGCTTTGCGCCCTTTGAGGGGAAGAGCTGAGTAAAAGGGCTCTACCCACTCGCTTCCAGGAGGCAAGATACCACAAACACTTTCTTGCTACTTAGGAATTGCTTCCAAGTTCGTTGTAATCTTTTAAATTTTCCTCGGCTGTGAACATGCATAATAAGTAGTTTGTGTCTCTAAGGGAAAAAGAAAAATTAGAAATCCACTTGCTACTGAAATAAAACATCTTTGGGAGACTCCGATTACTGCTCCAATTCGTCCATTTTTTGGTGACGTTTTTCTACCATGAGAATGTTGGTTAGGGTCAGTTTTTAAAAAGAATTTGAATTCCCAGTGATACCTATTGTATCATAAAAATGTGTAAAACGTGATACTTGGTCTTTCACTAATTACAGCATTAGGGAGACACTGGTATTATAATGTGAATATGATTAGTGCTGAGAAGCCTACAGAAGTATCTGCAAATAAAAGCGGAGGTGTATAATCATAAGAGCACTGTTTTTTAGACATTCAAGTTCAAACTTTAAAATTGTAGTGTTGGTCCTATTTTGTGCTTATTTTAGGTGCTGATTATTCAGCTGGGACTCCATATACTAGAAGTAGGCATTTGACCAGCAGTCACAGGGTTTTCACACGGATGTGATCAGCAGTTCACAATTTTAAAGTTTTAAGGTTTCACTGAAGGACCTAGATTGTATTTAAAAAGTGTCAGATCTGATTGTTAACCCTTTTCAGATGTTCTAATGGCATGATATTGTGTGTTACTGGTGTGCAGTCTTTACTGTAGAGGGGTGCAAACTTGATCTACATCCTTCTGTCTCGAAACTCAAGGTGTATATATCAATGTACTAATATAGTATCTAGTGTGGTAATGTTTATAGTGAAGGAGGGCTGGGTTAGAATGACTTACAAAGAAATAATTCAGCAGAGTCAGATTTCACATAGCTGCAGTAAATGTCATCACAATGAAGCTAGTGTGAGGTTGGCAGGGTTGTACTTCTATATAATAGCAAACTTGTTATTTTTTTAATGTGTGTTTTGTTGCCCCATGGTATTTTCATATTTGGTGAGGCCTGACCTCAGGTGCTCTAAAGAAGTTTTGATCTGGGCTCTCTGTTCCTTTCTTGTAATGGCACAAGTTTCTGTGGAGCCAGGATTTATTTTCTACTGAATCCTTTTCTCCTGCAATTCAGTGTCTTAAATAGGTGTGGACTGAAGAAGGGAAGGTCTGGCATGGGGCACGGCAGGATTGCTTCCTTGGGTGGTGGTGCCATTTCATACCAGTTTACCAAACAGATCAGTCAACTTTATTTTATGACTCCCCTGAGTATTGTTTCTTTGTTCTTTTTATTTTTAGTTTTCTTTCTTTGTAGCACTAATAGCAATGTCTTAAATACTAATTATATTTAAGGTAGGCTTTACAAGATGTATGTAAAATTCCTATTTCTTCCACAGCATAATTTTATTGCCTGGTGGCATATTGACTAAATGTGACAAATTGGTTTGAAGATAATAACCTTCTGATGTTTTTCCCATAGATGTCCAAATATTTTTATTTTGTTTAAAAGGTATTGCTATTCAACAAGGGCAAGTGCAGGGTGCTGCACCAGGGGAGGAATAACCCCCTACACCAGTACAGGTTTGGGGCTGACCTGCTGGAGAGCAGCTCTGAGGAAAAAGACCTGAGAGTCCTGGTGAACAACAGGATGCCCATGAGCCAGCAATGTGACCTTATGGCCAAGAAGGCCAATGACATCCTGGGGTGCATCAGGAAGAGTGTGACCAGCAGGTTGAGGGAGGTCATCCTGCCCCTCTGCTCTGCCCTGGGGAGGCCCCATCTGGAGCACTGGGTCCAGTTCTGGGCTCCCCAGTTCCAGAAGGACAGGGAACTGCTGGAGAGGGGACAGCAGAGGGCCACAAAGACGATGAGGGGCCTGGAGCATCTCTCTTAGGAGGAAAGGCTGAGGGACTTGGGTCTTTTTAGCCTGGAGAAAAGAAGGATGAGGGAGGATCTGATCAACACCTATAAATACTGAAAGGGTGGGTGTCAAGAGGATGGGGCCAGTCTTTTTTCAGTGGTGCCCAGGGACAGGACAAGAGGGAATGGGCACAAAATGGAACATACAAAGTTCCATCTAAACCTGAGGAGGAACTTCTTTCCTGTGAGGGTGGCAGAGCCCTGGAAGAGGCTGCCCAGGGAGGTGGTGGAGTCTCCTTCTCTGGAGACATTCCAAACCCACCTGGACACGTTCCTGTGGGACCTGCTCTGGGTGACCCTGCTCTGGCAGGGGGTTGGACTAGATGATCTCCAGAGGTCCCTTCCAACCCTGTATCATTCTGTGACTCAGAAAAAGATTTCAGCTAAAAGTAACCAGATAAGCAGAAAGGCCATATGCCCCAGACTGTGAATATATTTTCATGAATGAGAATTTGTATCTTTGCCTCCTTTTTCTCCTTCTTCCTCACTTGCTCCTTCCAACCTAGACCTTCATTTCTTCTTGCCTATTTCAGGAGCTTTAGACCTTTGCCCTGAGTTTGCATTGCCTGTCTGAACTCACGGGTCTTATAAAGTTTTTTTGTTTTTTTTCTTTGCTGTGTTGCTATCCTTCCACTTGTATTTATCTGGGAGTGGTGGAGAGAGGAGCCTTCCTGTTGATTATGCAGGAGAGGCTCAGTAGGGAGATGGGTAGGTATTCAGGCCAGGGAAGGAAAGTAAAAAAAGAAAAAAAATCCTTTTTTTCAGTGGCTAAAGGAAACTGGTGGTCCCTCCCTCCTTCTGGGTGTGACTGACAAAGCTTCTGTTAGCCACAATCTACTCTACAGGTGTGGGAGTTTTTTGGTGGGTGGGTGTTTTGGTTTTTTTTTTGTTTGGTTTGTTTGTTTGGTTTTTTTCCTCCAGCAGTCTTTTAGTTCAGTCCTCGCTTTCTGATCACAAAGTAATTATATAATTGCACAGTAAGCTATGAGGGTCCTAAGGACCCTAAGGCTGGGAAAGCAAACATATTTTTTTTTTTCCTCTCTCCAGATTATTTTTTTGGATCCAGTTCTCTTGTTAGCCTCGAAGATTTACGTCAAAGAAAGGGAGGAGGTGCCATTGGAGGTTTGGGTGGGGAATGGAGTCATGTCTTTTTTAAACTGACTGAATCCCTGAGTGTAAGCTCCGGCATGGGGCAGGTCACTAAACCCCTGTCCCATTGCTCCTGTACTTACAAGCGCTAGTTTGATATGCTTTTAAATTGGTACAGTTGCTGGGGAAAAGAATTTTTGTTGACTAATCTGTTCTGGTTTGTTCTCTTTCAGGTCTCCCTTGCAATTATGGAGTTTTAGAAGAACAAGGTAGTGTGGAGGGGGAATCCCCCTCTCCACACTTGAGGTAGTTCACTTTTGGAATTTTCTATGGACAAGAATATTTGTTATATAAGATGGTGAAATAAGACTTCTAAAAATATATATTTATAAATATTTATTTGGATCAAGTGCCAAACATAGCAGTACAAAAATTTCAAATGGCAGCTCAATAAAACTGGATTTACATCCTTGGAATTACAAGTTTTTGAAGGCACTGTGTTGTGTACTGAATTGGAGTGCCTTGATACGCTTAAGGGTTGTTCCCCTTAAGAAGAGGAGCAGCTTCAGAAGTGAAGATGAGTTCTCTCATGCCAGACTGCACTTCCAAGTGTCGATCTCTACAGCATGCTCTGGATCTTATTTCTGTGGTAACCAGAGGAAGCGAAGGCCAGATCAAGGCCTTTCTCTCTTCTTACTGCTACAATGCTGCAACTATAAAGGATGCCTTTGGAAGAAATGTTATACATCTTGCTTCATCTTGTGGCAAAAAAGGTGTGCTGGACTGGTTGGCTGAGACCAAAGGAGTAGATCTCTTGGCGAAAGACAAAGAGTCTGGATGGACAGCTTTGCACAGAAGTATATTTTATGGATACATTGATTGTGTTTTGTCATTACTGAAGGTGAGTCCTTTAGAACTGTAGTTTTCCTTGGTATCTACAATTTTTAGTGTTGTACTCGTTATGTCAAAGTGGGGTTTTAAACTTGTGTGCAAGCATCTTGAGTGTTGTCTTAATACTGTGTTTAGATCACAGTGCATGGATTTGCTTGAAAGTTGTCTCTGTTTTCATAAAAGACCTCTGCCTTTGCCCATGTAGAAATCACCACCGAGTAAGGATCCCTGATTAATTGTGGACTTCCTTGAAGACTGGTCTGTGTGGATGATATCAGGGTCAGGATTTTGAAAGCGGACTAAAGATACTCTAAAAATAGACTCTTCAGTATTTAGACCAATTTTTTAGAGAACATAAAATAATAAAAGCTTAAATGGAGTTCTAATTACAAATTAAAATTACATTTGAGAGATAACCACTTTGAGATATGGAACAATTTATTAAGTAAATCCTCCTTTCATTCATATTTTAACCAGGCCTTTTGCTCAGTCCCCCTTATTCCTTTCTTGCAATTGCTGTTTCTTTGCTACCACTTAGCAAGTTGTATATATTTTTTTGATTGCTCGTCTGTTTCTCCTGTCCCAAGTACAGCAAAGGGAAGAAGCTACATATGGTTGAAATGTTCAGGGTCCCTTTAAGCATGTGAGAAAATGAAATAGTTGTGGTTCAGAGTTACTTAAAAGCAAACTTTTCAAGGCAGAGGAATTCCCATTTTGAGTTCAGCCTTTTTAAATTGGAGTGCAATTGTAAGCCTTAAACTCTCTGCTTTCAGCAAGCAGTTTGAGCAAAATGATTGTGAATCCAGTAGTTTTTAATTCTTTAAGGCCTGCTATCTGTTAAATATGTATTTTGTGTAATGTACTTTTGCATAGTGAGGAGGTTTTCATTCAACTTCACAAAAGTAGTAGGTGTTTGTGTGAGAATTGTACGTGATTCTGTTTTCTAGAAAACTGGAAACTGTATGTGATGTACGGACACTGTATTCACTTCTCGTGTGTGTGTATATCTGTATCTTTTGATATTTGCTTACAGGAGGCCTACAGAGGTTTCCCCACACGTATTTTACTCTTCTGTCCATTGCATAAGTGAGTGAGGTTTTTCTGTTCTCTGGTATTCCTCTAAGAAGCAGAATGAAACAGCTCATGGAGACTGCTCTGTCTCCCACTTCCTTAACTGAAGTCTCACTGCTGTACTGCATTATAGAAAGGTATTACAGCAACAACAGGAAGGGATTATAGAACAGAATTATGAAATAGCTGAGCTAGAAACACATCTCTGAAGATTGTCTGTTCCAACCCCCATGCTAAAGTGAGGTCAGCTAGAGCAGGTTACCCAGGATTGTCCAGTTGGATTTTGAATGTCTGCAGGGATGGAGACTCTCTGTTCCAGTGTTTTAATACTAGTCCGGTAAAAATGGTTTTTAGTTTTAAACAGAATTTCTTATGTTTCAATTTGTGTCTATTGGATATTGCTGGGATCCCCACTCCCCATCTCCAGTCAGGTATTTATTATACACATTGATCAGACATGTCACAGAATCAGAATCATCATGGTTGGAAGGGACCTCTGACATCATAGAGTCCAACCACACAGAAAAAAAACAAAAAAACAAAAAAAACCAAAAACCAAACAAAAAACCCCCCCAAAAAAACCCCAGCAACACACACAACACCCCACCACATCACACCCACCCACAAACCAATAATCTTGGGCACTAGAGCATGCCACCCACCCTAAACGGTCTCTAGGATAAGTATCCCAGCTCCCTCAGCCTCTCCCTGTGTGTCAGATGCCTCAGTCATTATTTTCATGGTCTTTTGCTGGACTTGCTCCTTTAGGTCTACTCTGTGGTACTGGGTAGTACAGACCTGAACGCTCCAGCTAGGGAGTTGCCAGTGCTGAGTAATGCCTGCTGGCAACACTCCCTCATGCAGCCCTGGATGCTTTCACCATTCTTAGCTGCGAGGATACACTGCTGGCTTGTGGTCAACTGGTTGTCCACCAGGAGCCCCAGGTCCTTTTCTGCCAAGCTGCTTTCCAGCTGCATTGGTACAGTGGGCTGTTCCTCCCTAGGGCCAGGATTTGCAGTTCCCTATGTTGAACTTCATGAGGTTCCTCTCAACCCCATTGCTCCAGCCTGTCCAGGTCCCTCTGAATGGCAGCTCAACCCTCTGGCTTACCTACCTCCTGGCCATGGATCATCAGCAGCCTTACTGAAGGTGCCCTCTGCCCTGTCATCCAGGTCGTTAGTGAAGATGTTAATCAGTACTGGCCCCACCATTGACCCTTGGGGTACTCAACTAGACTTCTGCTGGGAGCTGGAGGTGGTTGTGGCTTATTCTCTGACTGTATCTAACTGCAAGTTTTGCCACTCAGCAATTGGGGTTTGTTATTACAAATTCAGACCACGTGAATATCACTGCAGCCTCGGCTCTGCTTGTAAATGACCTATGCAGCTGCCAAAGAGAAGAATATCCAGCTACCCGTTAAATCCTAAAAATAGGGTCGGTTCTTCTGTCATATAGTGAATTAATACCAGCACTGTTGCTAGTAGGGTTGCCTTTATAATTTGGAGAATGGATGTTGTTCTTCTGGCTAGTGTTCTTTCAAATGAAGTTAAAATTCCTTCTGTGGATGTGGCTAAGCTGTCCTTCTGTCATGCTTGAATGGATTGTGCTCCCTTGATTTTTGGATTTCATGTGTTTACTTGTTAAATATGAAATTCTGTAAGGTTTTCTTTTATATTACCCATGAGCTGTGGTACAGAGGTACAGCTGTATTATCCATTAGGTTCTGCTTGGGGACATCTGCAGTTCTTCCCTTCAGTGATCCGATTGATGACACTTGACTTCCTTAAAACCAATGCTGGTGTAGCAGCACTTTTTTGTATTGAGAAAATGGTGTTTACAGAGAATATCTACCTCTCTCAAAGTGCTAATGCAATGACCTATTCATGCTTTGAGCTTCTGAAGCTTCCTTGCTGCTCTCTTCTCTGTATCCTCTTGGCCTTTTTCAGCAGCTCTGAACTGCTGTTCCCTGCTTGTTTTCAAAGCCATAGCGGGTTTTTTTGATCTTCTCACTTTTCCAGCTTGTGAAAACTGATTCTGTAAACATGCTGGTATAAGAAAATGTATTCTTCAAAGCTGGTAAATGCTTTTTTGGTAAATACTTGCTCTTCCTAGATGGCAATGCTTTGTCTTCAAGTATATTTCCTATGTGTATTTTCCCTGATTAAATCTTATTGCTCAGTCAGGATTCATAGAATAAAATCCCAGTTGATAGATCAACATGATGTATATGTAGTTGAACAGAACTGCACTGTTCTTTTCATATCTGCTTACAATTTACTTGACAGTTTCTGAAGATTTTTTTTAAATCCATATTAAACTTCAATTGAAGATTTGTTTAGCTTCTTAAATGTTTACCTGGCATACTTAAAGCTGCAAAGTTTAATTTTAATTTTACTTTCCTCTTCCTCTCCTTCTCTTTCAGCATGGCGTTAGTCTGTATGTGCAGGATAAAGAAGGCTTATCAGCCCTGGATCTTGTGATGAAAGATAGGCCAATCCATGTGGTCTTCAAGAAAACTGGTAGGAAATCAAGCAGCTTAAATTTTGTTTTATGAGGAGATGTGCTTCAACAGTGTATTAATGTATGTGCCAGTGTAGACAACCTTTTCTGTTTCTAATTAGGACCATTTAAGTTACGAGATACCTGAAGGTGTGGAGTCACTAATGTCATAAGACATGGACACTCTGATTTGAAAGTGCTTATGGCTTTTAAGGCTTTTTACTAAACTGAAGCAAAGCATGTGTAATCTAAGGTAGTAGTAGTTGTATTCTGAAAACATAACAAAATTTATTTGCTGCTGAAGAATGCATCCATATTCTGCAACTGGAAAATACGTATAAGTAATGTTGATCATCTTCTGTACATTGATGTTAAAATATTTTGTCATAGCACCTTCCTTCTCATAAGAATAAAACTTTCTAAAGTTCAATTTTTGGTAAAAATCAGCTTTCCTCTTCAAATTTTAAATGGAAACAGCACGGGTTGATTTTCAAAGTCATTATGCATGAAATTTGTAAATTTACAAACTGCAGAGAGAATTTTTTTTCATTGCAGATCCCACCGAAGTCTACACCTGGGGAAACAATATCAATTTTACGTTGGGTCATGGTGGTCAACAGGGTAAACATCATCCTGAACTGGTGGACCTTTTTCCTCGGAATGGCGTGTATATCAAACAGGTATCTGACAGTATTCCATGGGCATGTTTCTCAGGGAACTTGAAGGGGTGTGAATTTCTTCTGTTGAAAGCAGCCCCATCCCTGGAGGTGTTATAGGCCAGGTTGGACAGGGCTTTGAGCAACCTGGTCTGGTGGGAGGTGTCCCTGCCCAGGGCAGGGGGTTGGAACTGGATGATCTTCAAGGTCCCTTCCAACCCAAACCATTCTGTGATTCTATGTGCTGTTAAGTGCTCTTCCTGTAACAGTTGTTTTGTTGCCCTTAAAATAAATTAGCCTGCAGGCTAACAGAAGCTCAAAAGATGGAGTTTTAATAAATACAAACTCTAGGTTTCTTCAAGTAGGTTAAGGCAGAACATAATAAATTTAAAGGAAATATTTTGTGTTCCCTGTGACTTGATCTGGCAGTCCTGTGCTTTAACACTAGTATCTTACTTGTATTTTCATGAACAGATTTTATTAAAGCTGAACTTCTTCACAAAGTAGTTTTGGCACTTTTCTGCAGATTAACCAAGAAAATTAATTTGTCCTATCCTGCCTCTACCCTATCCCCTTTTTGCCCTTCTTCTTTCAGGTGGTACTCTGCAAATTCCACTCTGTGTTCCTTTCCCACAAAGGCCAAGTTTATACATGTGGCCATGGACAAGGAGGACGCTTGGGTCATGGTGATGAGCAAACATGCCTGGTATGCTGTCTTGTGCTCTCGCGTGTAGTCTGACACGATACCGCTTTTTATTTCAAACAGCAAGTCTAAAAAGTGAATTAAGGTTTCTGTGAGTGTACTTTCAAAATCAGTTTGCTGTTGATTTCAAACAAACCTTCTTGGTCCCCACCAAATAATAGGAAAAAACCCCTCTGCAGTAATACTACTGAGGTTGCAGAGAGTAGAAGAATGTGCATTTGAATATATTTTAATTTAAGAGAGCTAGGTACTGTGGTCAAACTTCTGTGTTATGGCTGAGTCGTTTTAAAGGCTGGCTGATGCCAGGGAAGTAGAAGCAAACCGTTTTTGGCTGGGTTGCCTGCTTAAAGAGGCTGGTTACACTCTCTGATGAGTGTCAAGGTTGGCACAAAGGAAATAGCAGTTCTGTGGAGGTGTAGTGACATGAAAAGTGATGGTAGGGTTGATTCTTACTTGACTTGCACAGCCATTAAGTGAAACATCACCTATCTCTTTCATTTGAATAGTACATTGTCGCAATATGCAAAATCATAATTTGAGAAGACTAAGATACGATGACAATACCATTTTTAGACCTCAATATCTTAACCCATGTGTGCTACCTGGTAGCGTGCATTTAGTTTGCTGCATAATATTTTCTTGAAATTTCTGGTAGATAGCAGTCTGGTATCTGGTAGAACTTGGTATTATGTTGCTGGATGTTATAGTGAAGACCGGAGATCAATTTTTAACTCTTATTTTTAAAAAATGCAATTCTATGAAATCAGATTTTTTTTGCAAATTGCTTTTTTGAAATTGGGACATTACCCAGTTGAATAACGGAGAACTCACATTAGAATGTATGAAGAGTCAAAGGTACAGAACTGCTTCCTTATGCTGTGGAATTTTCATAGGATTATCCTGTGTTTTGGAGGAAGGGAAAAATCTTTATCACTCACAGTAATTTAAAAAGAAAACCAAAAGAGGTAATAGTTAATATTTGTCCAGCTGTTCTGAAGATACAGTTTCTAACTTAGTTTTGGAGCAGGTAGTTTAAAAATCATCTCCCTTGATAGCAGAAGGTGCATTTCAAATGAGGGTGGTTTCTCTTATTGCATTGGATGTGGTAAATATATTCATTATATATCAGTGAGTGGAGCAATAGGATGAGGGGTAATGGGACTGAGGAGGAGGAGAGATTTAGATTAGATTTTAGGAAGAAATTCTTTCCTGTGAGGGTGGTGGAGCACTCACCCAGGTTGCCCAGAGGAACTGTGGATGCCCCATCCCTGGAGGAACTGTGGATGCCCCATCCCCAAGGCCAGGCTGGATGGGGCTTGGAGCAACCTGGTGGGAGGTGTCCCTGCCCAGGGCAGGGGGGTTGGAACTCAATGATCTTTAAGGTTCCTTCAAACCCAAATCATTCTGTGATTCTATGTTAATGAGTGTGTTGTATGTTGAAATGCATTTTCATTTGTAGTTCAGTATTTGGTCATGACTTTCTCTTGATGTAACTTTAGTTTCATACATGGCCACTGGTTAATATCGAACTTTTTTCTTGCTTGTTCAGGTTCCAAGACTCGTGGAAGGCTTATCTGGTCACCAGTGCTCCCAGATAGCTGCAGCCAAGGATCATACTGTTGTTTTAACTGAAGATGGATATGTTTACACATTTGGTT
The DNA here is from genome assembly GCA_003697955.1 of Calidris pygmaea. Classification (NCBI taxonomy): domain Eukaryota; kingdom Metazoa; phylum Chordata; class Aves; order Charadriiformes; family Scolopacidae; genus Calidris; species Calidris pygmaea. Next base: position 2,269,201 of record QJSC01007474.1, on the reverse strand, counting down.
TAAATACTTTCCATCAATTGGGTATTCTTCCTCCTCCTGCTAATTGCACTGTTCCTAGACAGGTAAAAATAATACCAGTCAAAGCTTAGTTGCTTTTTGTTTATTTGTTTGTTTTTTTTAACAGAAAGTAAAATGGATTATGAAAATACCTTAATTTTTCAGGGTGATAAAGTCAAATGGGAGTTCAGATAAAATCTTGATTCTATGTTATCATACATCTCAATCTGAAGTACTCTCCTGTGTCCTGATAAACGTCTTAACCTGAATTGTACTAAAGTTTGTAGTTTTAAGTATGATACAAGTTACAATTGCCAAAACCCCTCTCTTCCCCAAATTATTCTGTACCGGAAATGATGTCAAAGCAATGGGTATGTGTTACTGGAAATTCATGCCCTTTACTCCTTTTGAATCACTGGATGATGGATCTTGGGGTTTGATGGTTGAGTCTTTTTTGAGGGAAACACTGTTGATTCTGGGTCATAATAGCAACAGGGAGGAGTGGGCATGGACATCAGCAACTTGACTATATGTCTACACTCAATCTATAACTTTTTCTAATTTTTTTTTAAGTAAATAAGTGTTACTTTAGCTTTTATTGAAAAGAAGCTTCACCTGGAGTAAAACAACATTGCACCACCAGTGGTAAAAAAGTAGGAAAGAATAATTGGCCAAAGTGCAACAGTATAGTGTTTTGGGGTACAATGGGATGCTCTTCAGTAGGATAATGTGTCTACAAGATTTGGTTTGATCTTGATCATCTTGATTTGAGGTGAGGAGTTAGTAGTATCGTGTTTTTGCAGTGTGTTAGGGCTTAGAAGCTGAAGATTTTTAGCTGGCACTTTTGCAGATGAATACAAATGCAGATGAAAAATGCAGATTTTGATCAGATAATCCAAAAAGTTCCCTTCTTTTTGTCGCTAGCGCAATAGTGCCCCGCTTGGCAAACTTCTGAAGTCATCCTGATTTATTAGACTGTGTAAGGATTGATACCAATGATTCATCCGTAATGACTTTAGGAGTTAAATGTTGTCAGAAGTTTGTACGTGTGAAATTCACTTGTTGCTGCTTAATATTAAGATGTGCTTTGGATTTGTGCTTAGGTTCAGGCAAAAAACCTGAAAGGTAGAATGGTGATTGGAGTGGCGGCAGGCAGATTCCATACAGTGCTATGGACTAAGGAAGCAGTGTATACCATGGGGCTGAATGGCGGCCAACTAGGTAAGGTAGAAGCCTTCTGAAAGTAAACCCCAGCCATTAAAAGATGTTTTTCATGTTATTTGTACTGAAGCTGTCATCTGCTTCTTACAACAGAAGCCTGGTTAAAGCTTTCTCTTCTCTCTCCTTTTTTTCTTTTTTTTTTTAAACCAGTCTGATGACATCATCCATTCGCACTTCTTTTGAAGAATATTTTTCATTACTGCCAGTCACTTTAACATTTGGAGATGACAGGAGTGAGGCAGACTTAGCTCTGTTATTGGAACTCCTTATAATTCTTTTGCTTTCCATGTATCTTATGTGGTCCTGCTGCTTAAGACTTTCAGGAAACAGAATATTTCTCTTTATGTTGCACATAACCCCAAGGCATACTCGTCTCCTCCCAGCAGTCTGGCCCTTAATAAATTATAAATTAACATTCAGCTCTCCTCCCTGTGTGGTCCTTTCACCTTGCACTGTAAACATGCTACTGATAACTTTTTCCATACTAACTTTTATAACTGAAATGTTTGCCCATATCTTGATTCCCCCCTCCCTCCCCCCCCAACAGTGCCATTACCAGAATCTCCCCTTAACTCACTATTATTCTGAAATCAAGAAAGAACTTAATAAAATGCATTACCAACTAGTCAACTTCTTGATTTGTTGTATGAATGGGATATTTTAATTGCTTTTGTCTTTTTTAATGAACAGATATTGCAATATTGGTTTGGATTTACATTTCTGCAGTTCTGTATCTGTGTGCAAACAAACCTGTTAGCTAGCTCTGGTACTTAGAGTTAATCTGCATCAGTTCTGACAGCAGGTTCAGACCCTTTTTTGTGTTCCTATTTAAGATTGCAAAGGTATGTGGAAAAAAAACTTGTCTTTGTCAGAGAAGTATCTTACTAATGTGTGTTTGGTTTTGGTCTTTTTTTTTTTTTTAAATATATATCCACCTATCAGATAAGTTTCTTTGTGGTTGCTTGTGTTGTTGAGATTATTTTGGCACGCACGTGGCCCAGTGCAGTGCCCTGTGGAGACAGTAATTGGGTTTTTAGGGGTGTAGTTGTGTCAGCTGGGTGCTGTGATAGACCTCTGGTAAATAAACCTTGCCTCTTTGAGGTGTTCTGGCACAGCACTACGCTGTCGTATGACGGGGGTGCTCCCAGCTTTAGGGGTTCCTCTGCTGCTTGTTCCTGGATATTTGGACCCTGCTGCATGCTGTGGTGCAGACATAAGTGCACACAGGGCAAGGTTATGTTATAGAATCATAGGGTGTGTTGGGTTGGAAGGGACCTTTAAAGGTCATTTAGTCCAACCCCCCTGCCACGGGTGGGGACATCTTTAACTAGATCAGGTTGCTCAGACCCTCGTCAAGCCTGACCTTGAATGTCTCCAGGGATGGGGCCTCGATCACCTTTCTGGGCAACCTGCTCCACTGTCTCGCCACCCTCATAGGAAAGAATTTCTTCCTAATATCTAATCTAAATCTACCCGCTTTCCGCTTAAAACTGTTACCTCTCATCCTATGGCTCCCCTCCCTGATAAAGAGTACCCCCATCTCTCCTGAAGCCCCTTTAGGGACTGGAAGCAGCTCTAAGGTCTCCCCGGAACCTTCTCTTCTCCAGGCTGAACAACCCCAACTCTCTCAGCCTGTCTACATAGGAGAGGTGCTCCAGCCCTCTGATCCTCCTTGTGGCCCTACGTGGTCGTGTGTAAGATTGCTGCATCAAGAACCCTCACACAAACAGAGCAGTAATGGCCTGATTTTTTTTATTTTTTATTTTCAATACATTTTCAGAGACCTTGCATTACAGCTTCAACCTTGTCTGTTCTTTCACGTAACTGCCTGCCTTCTTCCTTATGTGCACTTACAGTAATTTGTAGGACAAGCTTGTTTAGTATCTTCCAATGGCTGAGATAATCTATAGTTTTATGCTAGTGTGATAGTACTTATAGTGTCTTGAACTCCATTATGATCAAATAAATGTTCTTTCTTCAGAATCAAAGGCAGTACCACTGCAGAGTCAATCCACATTAAATAGCTTTCCCTGTAGAATATGCCTTACTTCTCTCTTTTTTTTTTTTTTTTTTTTTGTTTATCAAATCTTGAATGTTTTCTGGTGTTTGTGGTGAATTAACAAGTGTGTCTGGTGGGTCGCTTATCTGTCTAACTATTTTGAAGGTGAATTATCTACCTAAGAAGTCTTTTAGAATTTAAAGGTTCTTCAAAGTAGCGTAGCAAAGTGTCCTTTGAATGCACAATGTGTTGAATGGCAAATAATGGTTTTGGGTGTGTTGTATTTTCTAGGTTATCTGCTGGATCCTAATGGGGAAAAATGTGTAACTGCACCTCGGCAAGTTTCTGCTCTTCACCATAAAGATATCTCTGTGTCTTTGGTCTCTGCAAGCGATGGCGCTACAGTGTGTGTTACTGAAAGAGGAGATATTTATTTGCTTGCAGACTATCAGTGCAAAAAGATGGCTTCAAAGTACGTGTTCTCTGATTTGTCATGAAGCACAAATAGGTGAAGATTTCACTCTAGTCTTACACTTGCAAGCTATTATAAAGATTTTTGTGCAAAAAGTAGAGATAATCCATACTCCCCTGAGTTTTCTTCATTTGCAGTTTTTCATATGAACTGTGGCAATCTTTTTTTTTTTTTTAGGATTTTATCCATGAAAAAACTGAGAAACAGCCTGCTGGGATAGGATAGGTCATTTAATACAAACAGCTAAATGAAATTTATACAACTATAATTTTTGTAATGCTTGAGATCAAAGCCAAATCATATACTGCTTTTCATTTGTGAAATTTTGTGACAAACCTGTGGATATGATGTGATTTACTTAAAAGCAAAGCAAAAATTACAATCTGCTACTAGTATTTATTAGTAGTTATGTTAATAATACCAATGGGGAGAACTAAACTTCAGTAATTTTTCAGGGTCACTACCTCGTCTGGTTTTTTTTTTTACTGCTTCTTGAAATGAAAAACATAAGTCTGTCATAGAAGCAGCATCAATACACAGTGAAGAAATACTAATTTAACCTTTTGTGTTCTTTCAGACAGCTGAACCTTAAAAAAGTTCTTGTTAATGGTGGGTATTTGGAATATAAGGTAGATACCCAGCATCTTAAAGAAAATGGGGGTCAGAAGATTTGCATTCTAGCACTGGATGAAGCTGGAAGAGTAAGTTGTTTCACTAGAAATCATAACTATATAGCAAGTTGTATGCTGATTAATGAAACTTGAAACATAAGAAGTTAACAGGACAAAATCATGCATAGACAATACACAATTTATTTCTGTAGAGCTGCTAGTGATTTTTTTTTGTTTGTTTTAAAAGGGCTATGGGAAGACTACCAAAGTTATGTACAGTAATTTATATTTAAATCTCTGAGCATCTAATGGCTTTGTGAAGGTGTAAACTTCTTTACTTTTACATAGATAAGGGGTTATATAGCATTCGTGGTCTGTTTTGTTTTGTTGGGTTTTTTTCCCCCACCATCTCTTCTCTTACCCCACCTACTCAGTTACCTTTACACCCTCCAGAAATAACATAAGAAGGAGTCTCGACTTGGAAGTTTTAGAGCCTTTGCTGAAAAGCAGCTCTTCTGTAGATGAGATGTCCCTTTTATTGTTGAAAAGTTGCAGCTAAACCTGGTGAATCGCTTAGTGTTTAGAGTTAAGTGTAGACTCTGTGTTGAATTAGAAGTGGAATACTATGGCGGATTTATTGTTTCCTTCCCTCATTATTTCACAGAGTAGCAGTTTAGAGGACCCTTCAAAACCCTAGCCTTTTCTAGATCCACTCACTGGGTCATCTAAACCTTCAGTGCCATCTAGTGGTGTTTACAAAAAGATTTTGTTACTGAAATGCTGCCGCCTTAAAGAATCTTAAAAAACTAAGCTTGTATATCAAAATAAGGAGGAGTGTAGGTATTTCCTTTTATTTCCTTGCATTTGAATGAATTATGTTTTGGGATGATCTTATCTGTTTATTAGGTCATTAGTTGTCTTGGGGATTATGAACTTCCAGTTCAATATTTGTTCATGCGAAGTTTAGCCTCTAGAATCTGTCATATCGGTAATGCCCCTTCAACATCTTTAGGGCACTGCTTTAGCAGTAAGTAATACTGGAAAATGCAGGGATCTTTAGTGTTTTTAGAAATGATAAATTACTGAGTGAGGAGAGGGATGGGATCTTAATACTTCTGTTGCCTGAATCAGCGCTTCCTGGTCTGGGTCGATTGTACTCTCTTTAAGAGAGCACAGTTTAGCCTAGAAAAGAGAAGGCTCGTGGGGGATCTTATCAAAGTATATACATGAAGATGTAAAGAAGGTGGAGCCAGGCTCCTCTCAGTGGTGACCAGGGACAGAACCAGAGGCAGTGGGCACAAAATGAAACAAAGGAAGCTCTGATCTGAATATCAGGAAGACTTTTTCACAGTGAGGGTGATCGAGCACTGGCCCAGGTTCCCCATGGAGGTTGTAGAGTCTGCGTCCTTGGAGATATTCAAAAGCTGTCTGGACATGGTCCTGAGCAACTGGCTCTGGGTTGCCCTGCTTGAGCAAGAGGTTGGACTATAAAACCTCAAGATGTCCCTTCCAACCTCAACCCTTCTGTGATTCTGTATGGCTCAAGAGAGGAGAAGGGAAATGGGTTACTCCACTTCTTTTGTTCCCTCCTTATGTAGCTGTTAACAGACCTGTGCAGGTCCTTCAATAGGAGAAGAGGAAACACATACTTTAGCACTGCTAACGCCACATCTGGGCTTTACCTCGCATGGGAGTGTTGCTTCATGCTTGCTTCCTTCAGATATCTACAGTAGACCTTGCTGGGGTCTTGCTGTGCATGTGTTTCTTCACATTTCTGTTAAATGTTTTGAGGTTATGTTTGGTCGTGATCTCCATTCCTAAACCATAGCTGGTACAGAGAAACTTCAGGATTTTTGTCAAACAATTAACAATTCTTAATTTTTGGTGTGCTAGCTTTGAATTTTGCCTGATTTATAAAGAAACCAGTTGGAAAAATCTATAAATTAAGAACTAGATTGAATTATTTCTTTGCTTCATGATACCTTGTGCTGTCGTTGTTGAAAAGTCAGTGAAAACTGTCCTATAGATGACTGCTCTGGAGATGTTTGACTATTCAGAGAAGCTTTTCAAATGCCCTTCAAGGGCAAATGGATCTTGAAATCGTAATAGATTTTCCCTGTTTTACTTGTGGGTTCTTTGTAATAGATGCTCATAACACTTTAGGATGTAATTTTGAAGAAGGTCTTTCTCCTTATATACGATATATGCAACTTTGAGATGATCTGTTCTTGTGTTTAAAAAAAGTAGCATGTAATATAAAACTGCTTTTATATGACATGAAGATTTCCCCTTTCTCTGAAAAAAAAATGCTATTATAGGTGTTTTGTTGGAAGTCATCTAACAACTCCATGAAGCAGTGTCGTTGGGTGTACGGCCGGCAAGTCTTCATGTCCGATGTTGCTTTAAATAGGAATGAAATAATGTTTGTCACACAGGACGGTGAAGCCTTTACAGGGAAGTGGCTGGAAGAAGGGAAGAAAATGTCAGAAAAGAAAGGTTAGCTGTGATTATTTTTTTTTAAAGTACTTCAGATCAATTTAGAAGTTTAATCGAGTCTTTATGGACTCTAACAGTATTATGTGGTGAGGTTGTTCTTTCCTCTGTGGCTGATGGAGGTAGCATTGAGCACTGCTGTTCTCTTTCCTCAGTAATACTAAGATTTACTTACTCTGCAGCCTTCAGGTAGAGATTCCCAGGAAGCAAAGTATACTTCTGAAGAGTAATAGTAGCACTATAAGCAACAGAGAGAGAGCTGCTGTTTTTTTGGAAAGGTTTTAATGAATGTGGCAAATGGTGTGTGCATATTCAGTTATCCAGTTCTTGAAAAATAATCCAGTGTTTGGAGAATATAACTTTTTTTTTAAAAAATGATATTTTTTTCAGTTTGGGTATGATTTAAACAGATGTAATATTGAGTTTGAAGGCAATTGTATTTTATCTGCTGTAATTGATATGGCAGGAAAAGAAAACAATCTTGCATTGTTGTACACTGATGAACAGCTTCTTTCGTTCCACAAGAGGTTGCACTGAATGTTAGGTGGAGGATTTTACCTTACATGGAGAAGTGGGAAAACACTTCCACAAGAAATTCTAGAGGAAGCCACTCCAATATGTAATGTAAAGTCTTATTCTTAAAACATCTTCCTGCATTTCAATTAAGCGAGCTGAAATCTTCAGCACAATTTAGCCTTATTCAGTGACTCCATCAGTGGACTTACAGAAGTCATAAACCTTGCCTTTTTTGTTGCATCAGTTGCATTTTAATTAGCTGGACCTTTCTGTGTCTTTTCTCAATTTTTTTTTTTTTTTAATTTTAACCAGAACTTCTGTCGAGTCTTCCGAATTCTTCCTGTGATGTGTCCTGTGAACACGATACAAACAGCGTGTATGAAAGAATTCGACTCCAGAAGCTTACTTTTGTCCACCGAGCTGTTAGTATTGCCACCGATCCTAATGGCTGCAATTTTGCTGTTTTACAGTCAGATCCTAAAACAAGGTATATTTAAAACATCAACAACTGTAGTTTTTCCCTTTTTTCTTTGTGTGTGTGTGTGTTATTGCAGTTAAATTATTCTGCTTTTCAAAATGTTTTAGCTCATAACAGAAGTCACAGTAAATGTGGTTATCCCTGCTGCTAAAGAATAGCACTTGATAGTAAACAACTCTGTTGAAGTTACTCAAAGACTTCAGCTTATATATTTGCAAAATTACTACAGATAGTCTTAATGTTTTATCTAAAGTTCTTTAAGGTGAGCATTTGCAATGTATTTCTTAACACACTCTGAGCTTTAAATACTGTAGAGATTCACCCCTTCAGTAATCACCAATGATTGCTTTTAAATAAACCTAAAAAGTGGATCTTTGTTTGGAAAAAGTAAATAAGTAGAATACTAAACCATGTTCCTTGCACTCTTGTAATAGTTTCCAGTATAGCTGATAAATAAATAAATATTTGCTTATTGCTTTGGATTGTAATATGAAATACAGCAAACATTTTCTGTGTTTTCTTGTTGGAAAAATGAAATGAAGATGAAGTAGTTCTGGATAAAACATATTTACTGGCTACGTTATAAAGACAAAATGCTATATTTGATAATGTGAAGCTAGACAGGTCTTCTGTATGTGTTTTAGTTGCTTAAATACCATGTTACTAGTTGTTTCTGTAAAGAATAGGAGTAGAAATACTGAGTAATCCACCAACGTAAGAAAAAAACCTAAACAAGCCAAATGGAAACAACCTCCCCCTCTTCATTAAGAATACTGTGTAAAATTTATGGAGCTTGTAAATGGTGGTGGTTTTTGATGGATTTCATTTTTGTTCTAGTCTCTATGAAATTCCAAGTGTGTCATTATCAAGTTTTGGAGAGGATTTTGGCAAACTGTTAGATGAGACAGATGAAATGGACAGCATCCACGACGTGACTTTTCAGATTGGCACGAGAACTTACCCCGTGCACAAATACATCTTGGCCGTACGCTCCGACTTCTTCAAGAAGCTCTTTGTTTCCAGTGACAACCAGTTGGACAGTCCAGACGTCTACCGTAAAGATGAAGATGCTGTTGGATGCGACTTGTATGTTATAGAGAAAGTTCATCCCGATCTGTTTGCGTACCTTCTGCAGTTCATATACACTGACACTTGCGATCTCCTGACTCACGGTTTTAAACCAAAAATCCTGCATAAAGGAAAATCGGAAGAATATCAAGATACTTTAATTTCTAACCTGAGCAAAATGAGTTTTGATGAAAACGTTAATGGAAAGTCTGCGTTTGAGATCTATAGAAATAATCAAGTGCAAGTTATAAATGAGAAACAGAAGAGCAAATCTAAAAAAGGCAAAGTTGCTGGGGAAGAAGCGAACCTCATAAAAATGTTGCAAAGTGCTGCAAGGAAGTTTGGACTCAGCAATTTAAGTGGAAGGTGGGTGAAAAGAAATGCATTTATATTCTGGGAAGCTCTTCACAGAGTGCATTTATGTAAGCCAATCTAACTTTAGTTGTTGCTAAAATAGAAGGCTAGTTGGGGTTGATAAATTTGCCTTTTTTTTTGCTTCTTTTATTGTTTGTGAGTATAAAAGTTTACGACACATGCCAGGCCATCTCTTTAAAGCAGTATCAGTTTTTTCTGATGCTCTTTTCTAAGAGAAAGTGTGTATGACCTTTTCAAATAATGTTCATAGGATGATTATATACTTAAAGCATCATTTTTGAATAGGCTTCTATATGATGGAAATGTGCTGTTGGACCTTCTTGTGTCCTAGAACCTCTTGGACGGTTGTATTTAAAATATTTGTCCTGCGTATCTTCTAAGGCATGAGCTCTCTGAGACTGCTGCAAACCATCTTGCTTCCCAGAATGAACTGTCATAAAACATCAATACTCATAAAACATCAATATTCGTTTTGTTAGAGACAGCTGATCTAATTGAGTTTTGGATTGATGAATTTCTATGCTCTGGTCCGTAGTCTACCGTTTTTTTTTTCTGTTGACAATTAACACATTTAACGTAAAACTACACATCACAAAGTTAAATTCCTCTGTAACTGATGCATTTTTAATGTTACGTGATGAAACTAATGGAATTGAGACCAAATGTTTCTGTAGAACTGTATTACTCGCGTTTTTGGTGGGTTTTTTTCCTGCATTTGTCTTTTACGTTCAAAGGAGGGAACGAACTTTTTCAGGGCAGTTGTCTTCACTGTATAATGCTAAAATTAATCAGCAAAGATGTTGAAGCAGCTGCTAAAACTTAGTTACTTTAACATGGAAATTTTACTTGGTGCTTTCCTTTTAAAAAGTGTATTGCTTTGTAATCCACCAGCAGCCCTCCTATGTCTTCACCATCCCATTCATAACTCTCCTTTGATGAATTTGGGTGCTAAAGAAGCCTGTGGTGAAATGTGCATCTCTTCCAAACGAGCCTTTGCTCAGCTAACTGCCTGGTAGCCGTATATATAACTCCTAGACCCTGTGATATTGGACTTTGGCCTTAACTATGCTGTAGAATCATCAAATGGTTTGGGTTGGAAGGGATCTTAAAGATCATCGAGTTCCAACCCTCCTGCCACAGGCAAGGACACCTCCCACTAGACCAGATTGCTCAAAGCCTATCTAAGATTTCATCTAAGATAATAAATAAGGTAATGAAGATCTGGAAAGAATGTCAGTTACATTTTGCATCTCCAGTGAAGGTTTTCAAGTAACACCTGACCTTTTCTAGTTTTCTGTGCTGAGTCATTTCAATCTTCTTTCGTATTCACAATCCGAACCCACTCAAGTGCTGTTACTTTGTGAGACTGTTCTTTCTAATGTTTTGAACTGTCTACTAATTGTATTACTTATTACTACTGTTAATAATTTGCAGGTTGGATGGAGTCCGATTAGAAAATGGAAAAATTAATGTTGTCAACAAGAAGAATGGGAACAAACCAAAGTTAAATCAGAAGAAATGGTAAACTCTTTAAATTAAGCTTCCCCTACCCTCACCATCTTCCTTTTACGCCATCGCTTTATCTTTTAAGTGTAGGTTAAGGTTGACCAGCTGTATTTTAACTTCTGGTGCACACTTGTCTCTTCCACAGTAACTCATGTTTGTAAGGTCTCTGTGGACACTTACAAGCTGATCTATGAATTGGGAGTCTGGGCTAGATTATGTAGGGTGTAGTTTTACTTTTTTTTTTGCTGTACATTAGTGCGTTCTGTGGATTAACTGAGTTGTAGAATACTAATGCCAGGAGTAATGTTGTGGGTAACCCAGTCAAAACCAGTTTGACTTTTGCAAATGCTTGCACTGACAAGAAGATGACATGGATTGGAAATAAGAAAATATAATATATATAACACTTTTAATAATAATTTTATAATAATATTTTTTTTCTAATTAAGAAAATCTCTGCAGTATCTTTCAATAAAAAGGTTCCTTATGCTTTTATCAAAGTGATGTTTGTTTTTTAAGTTCATGGGTGTGATTGGGTTATTCATGCTTAAAGGCTTGGATAGTCTTTTTACGTAGTAAAAGCTACATTGCATAGAAGTAGCTTTTTTCACAGAATTTGGATTACTTCACTCTTAAAATGCTTTGTCAAAGATTATAGTAGCTGCTAATTTAAAAGAAATAACTAACTTAACATAGATCCTTTGAGATTGACTAAAATTAGCCTTAATTAATTTATTTGGCCACAGCAGTTTTGAAACAGTGATTGACCGTGTTTTGAAGGAAATACTTCAGGTGGAATTTTGAGAGCTCATCTTTGGACAAAAAAAATCTCTCTTGAATTTGTTTGTGTCCTTTTAGCTTCATTTCATATGCTATTTTTAAAGTTCAGGTGTGTTTTATTTTGAAGGATAAATCCTAATCTGCTAAAGTAAGGATTTATTTGTAGATTTTACAACTTGTAGCTGTTCTGAGCAGTCACGGTTCCGATCCTATTAAATCTCTTCTAGTTCATACCTCTGCGATGTGACCCTGAAATCTTTAGATGGAAAGGAATTCCCGTGTCATAAGTGTGTACTTTGTGCAAGACTTGGTATGTGTGTATATTTATACATATATATATACGTACATCATATTGTCTCTTTTAATTGAAATTTTATTGCATCTTGAACTGAAATGCCTTTCTTTGCAGATTATTTTCACAGCATGTTAAGCAGCTCGTGGATTGAGGTAAGCTTGCCAATAAACACGTGTGGTGGTATGTTTTGTTGCATCAAATAAGTGACAGCTTTTCAGTTTTTCCTAGAATTACATACCCTGAATACTAGGGAAAAGGAAAGGTTGGATTCTTGGATCTCATTTGCAAGAAAAAAAATAACTGCACGTTTTTGGTTACTCTATATTTGTACTATTGAGATTGTGAATTAAATGAGAGTAATAAATGTAATAAAGTACATCAAAGGAAATTAAGTATTGTTATAGAGGTTTATTTTGAGCTAGTTCATGTATTTATAGAAGCTGCTGGACTCTTCTTATGGGTGATTTTTTATTTTTTCTGTAAAAGATCTTACAATTTAAATAGTGTGCAGAATGGAATAGCTTTTCATATGTCCTGAATGAAATATACAGCAGAACTGAGAGTCACTGTGTAGACTCTCTAATTGACTTTTAATGAAATAGAGGATATTTCTCTTGGTTCCTCTTTGCTCCCCTGCTATTTGAATTTGCTATTCGATGCCCTGGATGTTCCTGGACATCATCATTTCACTAAACACCTCTCTTAAAGTATGCGAATACTATTGAGGATGTTTTTTGAAGAGGAGGAAAGGTGTAAATGGAGAAGTGTTTTTCAGAGACTAAAAGCTGAAGGAGCACGCAAGAATTTTCTCAACTTTCACAGTTTTGTAGCAATATGTAAATCTAAGAACCTGGCAAAGCACTGGCAGTTCCTCTGCTGCTTAACAGGAACTTTACCTCTTAAATTACTTAAAGTCCTCTTAAATTACTGTGCTGCCTCGTCCTCGGTCATCCATGAGGAAACATATCTGAAGCACTGTGAGACAAGTGATTGGTAGACTTTTTACTTCTTTTTTTGAAATGTCCATTTGTGTCCTTGATTTCTAGATCAGTTTTATGTAGTTCATAAATTAGCCATTATTTCCTGAGGAAATCTAAATCATACTAAAGTCATAAGTAAATATTCTGTGAATCAAGTGCTCCAGATGTTGTGTAAAAATCTTAATATCTGTAAGAGGTTTTTAAACTTTGGATAGGAAATAACGTCAGCGCCACTATAATGTTCTAAAGCAAAAGAAATATTTTAGTGTACAGCTTTGCTTCGGTACCACCTGAAATAACCCAAAGTTGTTAAGTAGTGATGCTGCATAAACTTGAATGGTGACAAACACATGGTTTAAAGGCTAGAGTTTACTTATTCAAAAGCTTTGCCTTAATGGTTTAGATGGTCCTTCAAATGGAGGGTTTGCTGAGGACCTTGGTTTTGGAGGGATTAACAGTAATGGCTACTTTCGTTTTATTCTTGTGTGGGAATTTGTGATTTCCCTGGATCTTTTGCCCTGAAAGGGAAGCAGTTCAGTACTTCTGTAGGGGATTCCTGTGGTTCTGCTTTTAAACAGTTGAGGATAAAGTAATATAATCAAGGAGAATTATTAGAGAAGATGCTCAAACTGATGAAACACTGAGCTGTTTCATGGATATTTATTCAAAAGTTTGGGCAGATATTAATTGCTCTGTTACAATCAATCAATCAATTACTAACTTAAGAATTTGAACACATTTTGTCCAAATGCTTAAATAATTGTTTAAGTTTGAAAATGTGACACTCGGTCTGAGTCACTTGCTAAATAAAATTGTAGTCTTAATTTTGTAGTCAGCTTCTTGTACTGGTATTGTTTGTTTGTTTGTTTCTAAAATCCTTTTGCCTTTTAGGCTTCCTGTTGTTCAGCTCTGGAGATGCCGATCCATTCTGACATACTACAGATAATTGTAGACTACCTGTACACAGATGAAGCTCTTGCGATAAAAGGTGCCATTAATATATTTTCAACTCAGCTGTAGCTTCTGCAATTTTTATATTTTTAAAATAGAAAATCAATGTTTAATATGCTCATGTTTAAGTTTTATGTAGAAAATCCAAATTTGTGTGACACTTGAACTGCAGATTTCCGTTTCCTCCCTTCTCTTGTTTCAGAAAGTGACTGTTTGTGCTCTTCTAAGTTATTCCTTGTGCTGTGAATATCCCATCTAAATTTGCAAAGCCATTACATTTGTCCTTTGATAAAATCTCCTTGAAGCTCTATGTGTTATAGTGGCTTTGACTTGCCCCCAGTGTTTACATCATGCTTTGTTTTCCAGATTCTCAGAATGTGGAATTCATATGTAACGTTCTTGTGGTAGCAGATCAACTTCTTATATCCAGACTCAAAGAAATCTGTGAAGTAGCCATTGCGGAAAAACGTGAGTTCTTTTACTTGTATTATAAAGGGTTAGAGAATAAAAAGTGGTGGGTTTTTTAGATGTTAATGTTCTTTTCTATTTCAGCACAGAATTACTTGCTTAAATTCCTTTGCTCTAATTAACCTTTTGCTGTTCATTGTATAGCTCTTAATAATTGATTCTTTAGTCTGGGTGATGTTCTAGGTTAGCATAATTATCCATTCCTTTTGCAAGGTTGTCTTTATCTCATGCTCTTTAATAAAAGAAAAGAAAAAAGAAAAGCCCTCCCACCCCCAACCACTACTACAAATAAGCCAAACTTTTATGAAACTTTTATTTCATTGAATTCAAACTTTTTGTCTTTAAAACATGATGAAATGTATTCTGTGTTTCTATTTCTGTCCTTGTATTTAGTTCTACTAGTTCTTCTGTTGTTGGTTTGGGATGGTGCTGTTTCTATATGGCTGTGAAGGTCTCTCTTCTGGAAACCACTAAGTGTTGGTACTTACCTTCATACAAGAAGTCAGCAAGAAATTTTTGCTTACCATTTCTTAGTGACTTCCATTTTTCTCTCTCTCTCTCTTTCCAGCCCTCTACTCCTTCACACCCCCCCCCTTTTTTTTTTTTCTTCTTCCCTGCTAAGGGAATACTTGGAGCTTTAAGAACTGTTTATGTTGTATGTGAAACCTGCTATTTTTAACTTTCTTTTTCGCTGCTACAAAGTTATATGGAGCTTGCTATAGGTTATGGTCATTTGAACGTTAATGTTTCTTCTAGGAATGGAGAAGTATATGATATGTTTCAATAACTAGATCATGCCCTTCAACATCTTAAATCCTGCCACAGGGTATTGCGGCACGTTATCTGATTTATTTTGTTGTTTTTCTTCTTTGCAGTTACTTTGAAGAATGCTGCCGAGCTGCTGGAATTCTCAGCAATGTATAACGCTGAGCAGTTAAAACTCTCCTGTTTGCAGTTCATAGGACTCAATATGGCAGCTTTGCTGGAGGCGAGGTACGGAGGAATGCAAACGTGTTCATGCTCTAGCTGTTCAATTCAAACATCTCAAAAAGGCAAAAGGGTTGGAAGAGCTAATGGGAGCAGTTAAATGTTAAAATGCAACTGAATGCTGCTAGTTTAAAAGGAGGCTTATTTTTGTCAAAGAGGGAGAGAGAAATTAGTTAACTCTCTGTACACACTGCACCAGTTCTATAGTACAAAACTCTGTGTTACAGTTTGTTATGAAGAGCTTGAATTAAGGGGAAATAACTCTCCTGAATTCAGTGGGCTTTGAAATTAGGTCTGAGCTTATTTCAGTTTTTATATTGTTTTTAAAGATGCGTAAAACTGCTGGGTTTTTTATTGTTTGTTTTTCCTTTTTTTTTTTAAACAGTTATAGTTACTATGCAAATTAAATTTATTTTAAGTAGGTTATTATAGCTGGTGCATTTTCCAAAAAGAATGGGCCTGCGTTCTCATACTCTCTTAGCTTTAACTGTCTGCAGTGAGGGCTCAAGAAATTGATTAATTACTTTTGCTTTCCATAATGATTCAGCTGGGGTTCTAAGAAGTTGAAGGTGTGCTCTGACCTTCCTTCTCTTGATGTTTTCAGACAGGGCTTCAGGTTGCTTCTCAGAGCAAGACTTATCAGCACTGATTGAACTTCTTTCTAGCAAAGACTTAAACTTCCCAAAAAACAACACAACCAGATAAAAACCCCCTCCTCTCTATTATTGGTCCATTCCATCCACTCCCAGGCTTTTTGTCACACTTCCTTTTACCTATAGAAATTCTTAGAGATCTGAGCCAGCTCAGGATGCCAGCACACAACTGTTCTACTCTTGTATCACAGACACAGGAATCCATTCATATTTGCAGTCTTCCTCCTCACAACTTTCTAAACATTTTAACCTTGGATTTTGAAGAGAAGAGTAAAAACCTTATAACATTGTCTTAAGTAGTATAAGCCTGGAAATTACATGCAACATTCTTACTACAAATAAGAATGTATCTGAATATGTCTGAATTTTAGTGAAAATTTGAAACTCATTACTGGGTAGCAAGACTTTTAATCCGAGACACCCAAGGCATTTAGAACTTAAGACAGCTTTATGCAAAGAATGCTACTTATGTGGGCAAAACAGTTCTGTTGAGTAAATTTTGTTGCTGTAGTGTTATTTTTTGGCATGAATAGCAAGGGATATTGTGGTTGAGTCTTATAGAAGAATGTACATAGACTTGGAGTGTTAGATACATGTCAGGAAGCCTTGAAAGTGTGCAGAAATAGGTAAAGTAATGAACAGTTTGTGGCAACTTAACTGTATAGGTCTATATTGGCTGTGGCCTTACGTAAAGGTAGGCTGTCAGGAAATATTGTGGGTTTAATCCTGCTTTACAACAGTGGCATTGACTAGTTTATATTTTGTGTTCATTTTCTTCCTTCTGACTCTGTGATCACCATGAGTAGGTAATAATGCCTGTAGGTGAGATTCGTCTGAAACGTTAATTTGAATTTTTCATTAATGTGATTTATTTTTTTTTAAGCTTTTTTTAATATTTATTTTTTAGGACTCTGGATGTCTTAAGTGATGAAGTTGTAAAGGATCTTTCTGTTTATTACAGGAAAATGGTAAGTGGTACAATTTGAGTGTAAGCTGATTAGGTTTAAGATGAGAACAGATGAGTAATAAATACATACCTGCAGGGTCTGTACATGACAGGCTGAATGTGGAACATCTGACTCAAAAGCTAAGGTTAGCTCCTGCTATTATCACTCTCATGGAGCTCATATTTCACTATTCACTGCTGCAACAGTAGTGTGTCCTTTAAGTTCATTAATTATACACATTAAATATTCTGTAATTAACAATTATCACATGAAAAACCAAAGCACAACCTATGGAAAAAAACATTTGCTACTTAGAAGAAAGGAGGAGAAAGCAAGGAGAAAGCAAATTAGACTTCTCCAGTGTAAAGGTTAGGGTGATCATATGGATCTTAAAAGCAGTAAGAAAAGGAATGTGAAAGCTGAACTTTAATGCAGAGGAGAAAACCAAGGCACATTATCATCCAGTGTTCTTTAACTGTACAGTAGTAAAAGATTAATGTTTGCAAAACCTTGAAGCATTTTGTTTTTGTCAGGCAGCTGAAATGTGCATTCTGAGTCTGTCACTTAATCTTCCTGCTGTTTTGCTTGAAGATGTAATTTAAGTTTACAATCTGGTTAAATAACCAATTACTTGATCTGTAAAAGTTTTTCAAATGACAGTCACTTTTGGACCTTTTACAAGAGACCATATATTTGCTAGCATACAACTTTATTGAAACTTAATGTAATGACATTTACAACTACAGATTCCAGCTATGGTCAGAAGAGTAATTACTCCATATCCAGATGGACCTGATATAAGTTCTTTTGAGCCTGAAGATGGAGAGAACTTTGTCTTTCTAAGGGAAGAAATGAATACAGAACAAAATTCTCAGTAAGTGTTTATTTTTTGTCAAATTTTTTAACTTGGCTGAGCTTTATATGGCATTTATCCCCGTTTGGATGGTACCTGACTCCCTTTGGGTTCAGAATAGAAATATTAAGAAAAAGGAGAAATGGAGATTTCAAAGACTGTTCTCAGTTCTCTTAAGTATTTTGAAATGTTACAGAAACTGCTTTTTTCAAATTATAAGTAGCATGTGAGTAAAGGCAGCAAAACAAGCATGTGCAGTAACGTCTGGGTGTTATACATGTGATGAGAGTACCTGTGCTTGATGAGACCAACTGTGGAGTTGAGTGAAGAATAAGGAGAAGTCAAAAGAGAAAAAAATCAGACTTTATTGTCCTCTAGATCTGTACAGAAAATTGTGGTAATCTACATTTCTTTAATATTAAACAGAATTGTCAGGAGAAATAGGAAGTTTTGTGGCATGAGTTTTTAATCTGTCAGTTTAAAGTGGCTCCTGTCTGGCTGTAGAATAACAAAACAAGCGACCTGTGTTTTAAAAAGGGTCAGAAAATGTCATCCAGACAACTGTAGATCAGGAATTTCGGTTTTGTGGACTTCTGGTATTTGTCTTTGAAGATTTATTTTGAAGACATCGAGGTGAGAGCAATAGAATCTGTAAAGCCTTGTCAGACTGACCTAATGTGCTGTTTTTCTCTGGCGAGCAAATAATAAAATTAAAACTGCTTTGTTTTTTGGTATGTTTTTCAAACTGGAGAAATGGACTGGGACGTCACAGCTATGGGAAGCTAATTTGATAGGCTGGCTTGGTAACATTTTTTCCAACACGGGGAGTGAAATCTGATGTCCCTGTGCAGATGAGACCTCGCCTGCAGTACTGTGTACTGTTCTGAGCACTTGCGTCAAGAAAAGTTATGGTAAATGAACTAGTACAGATAAGGAGTAGCAGATCAGAGGAACTGAGAGCCTATTTTGTATTGGATATCAAGCCTTTCAGTGTTTTTAGGTACTTGATGATAGCCTTTAGGGAATAGGGCAGTCCAAGGACTGAAAAAAAACCCAAACCAACCATTTTAAGGTTACAGTAGTGATGCAGGGATGAATAAGTACATATGTAGTTATTCTACAAAAAAGCTTCTCAAAGAAGCTTTTTGAAATAGGGTTACTGTAGCTGTGATTCATATAATTCTGAATTTCTACCAGTCTTGTTAAAAGGAAAGATGCCTTTTATTTGATTCCACTCTTCCTAGTATCATATATAGTAACCCGTGACATTTTGGCAACACGACCACATACCTGCCTTACTGTAGAGGTGGATCATCTCGGTGGCAATATTTGAGTTGGGGAAAAATGAGTGGAGTTTGTTGAACTTCACTAATTTAGGAGAAATCAAAAGACACTTGGATGTAGTTGGCTTTATATCTGTTGCTGTGATGTGTAACAGGTTTAATCTGGCCTAGGTGGCAGAAGTCTTTGTGCAGGGTGCTAGACCAGAGACTAGATCTAGACTGGAAAGAGTTTTTTTCTCTTCCTCCTGGATGTTTTGTTGTTTTTTTTTTTCCCCACAAATCATTTTTCTAACTAATTGTGCCAGTGCATAAGCAGAGCAGGAACAAGTGGTAGGTGACAGTCAGAGGGACTAGGAATTACTGCTTGAAGTACAACTGTTGCTGCTGACTGAAAAGATTGACGTTGACACTGAGAATTTTGAGGCTTAATTTCTTTGGTTGAATCCATCTTGGGGTCTTTGTTTTTAACAGGGAAGCCCTTTTCAAAAAAGCAAAAAATAAGGCGAAAAAGAAGCCACGAAAACGGTCTGACAGCTCCGGAGGATATAATCTGTCAGATATTATTCAGAGTCCAGCTTCTTCAGGTCAGTGGGAAAGAGGTATAAAAACAGAACCTAAAGTTTAATATGCAAAGCAATGCAATGTCTGTACTTCAGTAAGGAAATCTTGCAAAGGTTATTTATTTTCTAGTGAATATCATAGTTGAATTCAAATAAGGAATTCTTAAGTTTCATTTGAAAGCATGTGTGTCTTACTGAGCTTGTGCCCAAAATTCAGATTCTGTAAAAGCATGTATTTTATCAAATAAACTTAATGGGCAGTTTCCCATGTGGTTTTAATAAGTGCAACATCTCTGCTGATGTGTTTTTTGTTCGTTTGGCTTTTTTTTCTGGAATATAAAAAATAAATTAGTTGGTGTTTATTGGAAAGATGGTAGAAGCCTTCATTTTCAGCGCAAAAGTGTCAGTGTTCCTTCCTAAAACTGTATATTGTGAGACAGAGAAAGAAAAGTGGGAGTTATCTTATTCTGAAAAAATATTTAAGGTATTCTTAAATTTGCTTATACTTATTCCAGTCTAGAATACTGGACTAGGGAAAATTCTGGTTATAATGTATTCATCATATGGAGTGAATAACTTTTGGGGGTTTTTTAAGCTTTGTTTAGTCCGGCTCTCGTGATTTAATAGTTCTGCTCTCTGTCTTCTTATTTCTTAGGCTCAGTAAAACTGGATAAAACTAACTCTGTAGAATCACTTCCAGACCTCTTAACATCTGACTCGGAAGGTAGTTATGCAGGAGTGAGTAGCCCCAGAGACTTGCAGTCCCCTGATTTCACAAAAGGATTTCATCCAGAGAAGGCTGAGGTTGGATCTCTTTGTTCTTAGCAATTTGTTTGTGTTTATCTAGTTCATCAAAAGCAGAGTTTGTATTGTGGATTGTTTCTGAGAAACTGTTGTCCTTAAATGGAGTAGACAACTTTAAGTAGTTACTGTTTGTCTGATAATATCCTTATTAAGTCTTCTAAGCGTAGTTTATTCATGTGGTATTGTAATAAGAATTTTTATATGTGTAGTGCCCAGAAAATTTCAAACTGAAAGAGCAATTATGTAAAGTCTTTATCTACTTAATTTAAAATGCAAAAGCAAATCTAAAGTTCAGAAGTCAAGAAACAAAAACAGAAGCCAAAAAACTCCAGGAAGATCCTGCTGTTCTTTGACTACAGTAGTTGGTCCAGGATAACTGAGATAACAGTAGAAGTATGGTCCAGGATAACTGAGATAAGTGGCAAAGAGAAATCAGTTTGAGAGAATTGTGCCTATGTTAAGTGTTAAAGCTTTAAAAACTAATCTCTTTGAGTGAATTCTCCACTATAAAGATGCATATTAGGACTTCAATGATTCAAAGTGAACTGTGAAGTGAAAAAAAAGCAGGTACCAATAGCAGACGGGTCAGGGATTCACTACATTATTGCTATTTTTGAGGTATCCTTTAAAATCTTTTCACTGTAGTGTCATTCAAGTTGTTTGTAGGATCATGTTTATGTTTTTTTCTTTTCCTAAATGAAAAAACGCGAGAATATTTATTCAACATTTTCCTGTCTTTTTTCTAGATGAAGGACAAAGTGTGCAGTCAGGGTATGAAACCCTCTCCACCTCATAAGGAGTTGAAGTCATACAAGGGCTCACCAGCGCTGACACAGTCTGTCCCACAGTCCATTCCCAGTGCTAGAAACAATTCTGCCAGCTCTCCCAATTGGGTAGCAACCAGTTTCAGGTGGAGTAACTGCTGTGGTGCCTACATAACTTTTAATCACTCTTCTACACTTTGTAGTGTAGAACACACTTCAAAATGATCATATATTACTTGACATGTGAATTAAAGATTTTGATAGTTTAATACAACTGGTATTTTTTTAATTATTCTTTGAGAAAACCAATTGTTAAATACATTTTTTTTTTTTTAAGTGCTACCAGTCTGGACTTCTAATATTTTTTTTTTTTCTTTTTTAGAAGGTCTACCTGGTTAACACTTTGTAAAATACTTGGCATTTTTTTGTAGAATCAGACCATGCCTGAAGCCATTAGAAGCACCATTGTACTTTGACATTTTTAAGGCATGCCTTTTAGACTTAAACAGTCTGTGAAAATCAACACCACAGGTTTAACTGATGCAGTAATAAAAAAGATTGATTATTTAATTCACGTGTATTTCTCTGGAAGATTAAAATCAGGTCACTTACGAAAAGGAAACTGATTCCTAAAGTTTGATAATATTACTAGTGTTTGTACAGTGCTCCAACTTTGCAGAGTGTTCTGTTTGCCACGTGAAATAACTTTAATCCTGTTCTTCAAAGAAAGATCTTATTCAACCTTCACGAAAGAGCTGTGAGCAATGAGTCTCTAGTACTTAGCATGAGCAGTTGACTGCTAAATAAGTGTCCTGCATTTAGGTATCTAATTTTTTTAAAGTAATCATAGTTCACATCTTTTTGTTTCATAGTATAATGAGTCTTGAAAGTATTTTTATAGCATGCTCTTAAATATGTATATATTTATAAAAGTTTTGTCAGAAACATTCTATTTGAGGTTTGCCATAATTGAGGAAACAGACATAAATTATACATCCGGTTCCCAATCTTATATATGATTTGGAGAATTTCAGTGAAGGCTGGAACTGTGGAATGTAAGTAAAAATGACCGCCTTGTAAGGTAACTTTTTATGTTTTCGTTTAGCCCTGCCAGCCCTCCTGCTATGGACCTAAGAACCATCATGGAGATTGAAGAAAGCATGCAGAAATGTGGAACCATGCCAAAGGCAAATTCAGGGTTGGTAAAAAACCAATATCTATAAAAGAAAAGCGTGACCGGGCTATTATGAATTTACTTAGCGGTTCAGGCAGTTCAAAACAAGCAGGAGAAAAGTTGTCCTGTTTGTTTTTGAACGACTTCGTTTACTTCAGTTCGTGATAGTGTTTTTCTGGGAGCATACAAAATTTATCCCTTTATTTTACTGTAGTCGTGTTTGGTCAACTACTGCAAAAGCACGTCTTAGCTGTTGAAATGTGAAAGAGAGAGCTAGTGTCTGAAATCAGTGGCCTGCTCTGCTGAGCTTTCCTGTTTCCAACCAAAAAAAGAACTAATTCTTGTCACTAGCACTTTGGGAATTACTTGTGGACAAGGACTGTAGTTGATCCTGAAGTTTATTTCTTGTCCCACGTCTCTGACGTCCCCCAGCACCTGTGTGTTGATACTGAGAATTCTTCCTCAGCAAGTGTGGTTCTTGCTTGGAGGACCATCCCAAAGACACAAGGAGATAAAAGTACATTTTCAGGAGGCAGTGGATTAAACCTCATGTTTTTTAACTGGTGATCCATGGAAGAGAACTGGAGATGACTTTAATGACCTTTGGAATGTAGTGTTCTTTTAAAGGAGAGCTAGGACAGAAGTCCTGGAGCCTAGGAAAGGGTTGCTGGCTAGGGAGATTCAGAAGCTATGACCAAAACTGCCAAGACTGAAGAATCCAAATAACATAGAAAGGAAATTATTACAAATAGAAAAAAATGTATTATGGTGTATACGTTTCTTATGCATGGATATTTTTGGTTTAAGGGAGCTAAGCTTCTGACAGTCTCTAAAATGTCACAAAATTAGACTTCATCTGGTGCTATTCCACCTCTTTTGGAGACTTGATTCCTGCTCTGCATGTTTTCGTTTGTAGATGTCTATGTGAAAAATAGTTTTCTGATGCTTTTCTTTCTGTCACTCTTGATATTCATTGAGCCTTCTTTTGCTCCCCAGCCATCCAACCCTTCCCCCCCCCCCCCCGACCTATACTCCTCTTTTGCTGCTCCTGACGAAGTATTTTGGTCTAGGAAAGAAGTATTTCTCAGTTTAATTTGTAAGATTAAAGGCG